>SJYA01001955.1:2160475-2203315 GCA_006410615.1 Neotragus moschatus | reverse complement strand
GCGGGGGGAGTGGTGGGAGAGGTGGGGGTGGGGTGGCTGCCCTTTGCTGTGATGCTCAAGCTTCTCACTAAGGCGGTTTCTCTTGCCGTGGAGCACAGGCTCTAGGCGAGGGGGCTCAGTAGGTGTGTCACACAGCCTTAGTTGCCCTGCAGCATGGGGGATCAAGTCAGTGTCCCCTGCATTGGCAGGTGGATTCTTAACAACTGGACCACCAGGGAAGGTCCCGACCAGTTGAATTTGACAGAAGGGACCCTCTGTGACTTCTGAAGCCGGGTCTTAAAGGTGACGCATTGTCTGCCTTGTTCACTGGAGCCCTCTTTACTTAGAGCTCAGAGTTGCCGTGTAACAGGTTCAAATTCCCGAGACTACCATGCTGTGAGGAAGCCCAGGCCACATGATGGTGCTTCTAATCGGTTATACTATTTTTCCTATCCTCCCAGCCCAGGGGACAGATTGGTGAATGAAAATGCCTTCATATGATTCCGTCCCTAGCTGTTGAAACATCTTCACTTTTTTTTTTTTTAATTGGAGGATAATTGCTTTAAGCATTGTGCTGGTTTCTGCAGTATAACAATGCAGATCAGTTATAGCTGTGTGTATATCCCCTCCCTCTTGAGCCTCCCTCTTCCCTCATCCCTACTTTTGGGTCTTCCCAGTTGAAGCCTCAGATATCAGGGAGCAGCGGCAAACATTCCCTGCTGTGTTGATTATTATGAATACTGAACCATAGACTCTATGAACATAAGAAAATGGGTATTTTAAGACACTAACTTGTGGGGTAATTTGTCCCATAGCAATGCTAATTGTCACTGCAGCTCACTGCAATGCCTCCTAAGTATTAGCTTCACACCTGAAAGTACCAAACTACTGAAAATTTAATTGATTTTTTTATTATTTGCTGTAATTATAGTCTGTAAAGTTACCACCAACACTGAATTAGCAAATACAGAACACATCACTCCTAGGGAAAAACACAGAGGTAGTCTGCTGTGAGACTCTAGTCACATTTTCATCAACTGATCAATACATAGCCTTGTTTTAGGTGAGCTTTACATTAGATAATGAAACTTTATCTATTCTATATGATGCTTCCCCCTGATGGCTCAAGCGGTAAAGAATTTGCCTGCAATGCAGAAGACACAGGAGACTCAGGTTTGATCCCTGCATTGGGAAGATCCCCTGGAGAAGGAAATGGCAACCCACTCTAGTATTCTTGCTTGGAAAAGCCCACGGACAGAGGAGCCTAGCAGGCTATAATCCACGGGCTCACAAAGAATTGGACATGATTGAGTGTGTACACACACCCTGTCTAACATATACTGTTGATTCATTCACATTAAAATTATGGACAACAGCATTATAACTCACACTTGAACAAAGCTCGTCTAACACATACTGTTTTCTCTGTAAGACATCTCACAGCCCTCTTGAGCTTGGTGATATCAGACAGCACTTTAGCACCATGCTTGAGATCATTTTAAACAGAGAAATCACCAACAAAGGGCAAGAAAACATGCAAAGATTGGGACACACAAGCAAGACACTTGTTTACAGAATGAGAGTGGAGACCAGAAGGCAGAGTTAGTAGGATCCACTTCAGCTGGAAAAGTGGGTGGGTGTTGGTGACTCAAATTTTTCTTCACTCTGCACACATCTGTGAATGACCATGAAACCACCAGAAAGTATTCATTTTGGTGTTACAGATAAATTTTAGGGAGCAGGCCAATTCACAAATACAGAATCTCCAAATAATAAGGATCAACTGTATTATTTAACAAGCTCAGGGTTTGCAGTCCTGATTGATAATTGTAGAAAGTAAAGCATTGAGCAAGTGAAGACGAGTTCCAAGAGCCTTGATTTTGTCATGTGGTCAAATGTGGGTGATGATACCTACCCTGTCGGGTTTGTGGAGGGGAGGAGGTAGTCATAATAACAACTATCATTTACTGAAGAAGTGAAGTCGCTCAGTTGTGTCCGACTCTTTGCGACCCCATGGACTGTAGTCTACCAGTCTCCTTAGTCCACGGAATTTTCCAGGCGAGAATACTGGAGTGAGTTGCCATTTCCTTCTCCAGGGGATCTTCCCAACCGAGGGATCGAACCCAGGTCCCCCGCACTGCAGGCAGACACTTTACTGTCTGAGCCACCAGGGAAGCCATCATTTATTAAAGGCTACATGCTAAACACTTTACATATCTGATCTCATTGATTTCTCACAACACTCCTACGAGACAGATCCTATTATGAAGCCCATTTTACAGATGAGGAAACTCTGACCTAGCAAGGTGAAGGGACTTAGTCCAAGATCTTGCAAACTAGAACAGGCAAAGCTTGATTTTAAACCCATTTCTGTTCACATCCAAAGCCCATGTACTCAACCACCTCACTCCAGACTTCTCATGAGCCTGTGTTTACAAGATGCTAGCATGTGGTATGCTCATGGCAAGTGGATGCTTTGTGGATGATCCTAAATGGGGTCTGGGGTCTTTGAGGCAGTTCTGCAAAGGGAGGAGGGGAAGCTGAGCCCCAGGGCAGGGTGGGGGCCAGATTAAGAGCCACTGAGGAAGGGAGGGAGCCATTGGGGTGGGCAGGCAGGGCAGTCAGCTAGGAGGATCTTGAATCAGACCCTGAGGTCCCCTCCCACAGAGGGTTAAAGCAGCCCAGGTTCCTTCCAGCAGAGCGGAAATCACATTTTGAGAGCTGAGCAGAGCTCCAGAGGGAAGCTTTTCTTCTCCATTTGTCTGTTGTGGCTGGCCCATAAAATCTGCCGGAACTCTGTGCTGGACTGAGGAATTCCTGCTGAACGGGGAGGCAGAGAAGGCAGCAGGGGGGAGCCCTTACCAGGCCAGCAGTCACCCCCCCTTCAAGGCATCACCTCCGGATCAGGTGATCCCCTTTGGAGGCCTCACAAGATTTCTTGGATGGGGCACATACAGGGAAGAAGTGACACCTCCTGTCTCAAGTGAACTTGTGGGGTTGGGGGGGAGGGGAGGAGTAAGAGCAGACAGGGAGGGGTCATAGGTAAGGCTGTGGGGGCGTGGCCCAAGTCCTCCTCTTGGACGCTGGGTGGGACTGGGCAAATCTCTGCCCATTTCCTCTTATGATCCCCAGAGAGCCTAGGCCGCTCACCTCTACCTGTGGCTTCCCAGTCAGAGCTGACAGTTTGAGGGTTGCGTTTTTTTTTTTCCATCTAGAAGGCTCCTTGCTGCATTTTCTCCCTTGAAGATAGCGCAATTATTATCACACTTATTTTACAATAAACGGAGGCTCAGAGAGGCAAGGTGTTCTGCCCAATGTCACCGACTAGGAATGTCAATTGGGAACTCAAACCCAGACTCCATCTCTCAAACATTCACACTCCTGCCTCTCAATGTGAGCATCCCTAATTCTCCCTGTCCTGGGATGCCTGCTCTCATTTCTCTTGGTTGATCCTCTCACTTTTTAAGACTCAGCTCATCCATTGCATCCTCCAGGAAGCCTGCCTTGATTTGCCAAGCTGGACTGGAACTCTTCTGGTTGCCTCTACCCCTGAGAAGTGACTGTTTTGGTCACAGGGCTATGAGCCCTGGGTGAGCAAGACCATTTCTGATATGGCTCTCCCCTGTGCCTCCTGCATCAGCCAACAAAAGAAACTTTCAGTTTGCATGCAGATGCTAAGTGTTCATGATGGTTTTAACACATGGCCCCATTGAGAGATTGGGCCCACGTCCTTTCTTCTTGAGTCTGGGTGGGTTTGTGACTGCTTTAAACAATAGATCATGGCAGAAATGACTCTATGTGACTGCGGAGGCTAGGTCATGAAAAGCAAGGCAGCTTCAGCTTGTTTACTGGAACACTCTGAGCTGTTGAGTCCAAATACTGAGACCTCCATACTGTGAGGAAGCCCAGGCCACGTGGGGAGGTCACATGCAGGTATTCCTGCTGTAGTCCTGGTCTTCAAGTCGTTCCAGTCCAGGGACCTCCATATGACTCTAGCCCTCAGTTGTTAATTCCTATTGATCTCTGAGTCTACGCAGTTGAGGCTCAAGATACCACTTTGCAGAGACAAGCTATCCCTACCACACCAGCTCTGAATTCATAAGTATCACAAAATAGTAGTTGCTTTAAGCAGTTTGGGGGGACTTTGTTCTGTAGCAGTGGTAACTGGAATAGTGCTACCAATATGGACAAGTCATCTTCATTTCTTGCCAGGATTACTGCAACGGTCTCCTCATGAGCATCCTGGTTCCTTCCTTTCCCCTCTCCCATGTGCCCTTGACATAACAGCCAGACAAGTCCTATAAAGCACAAATGAGATCCTTCTCACCCTAGCCTTCACCCCTGCTCAAAACCCTCGCTTGGCTCCCAGCTCGCTCAGAGCAAAAACTGAACACATACAATGGCCCACCGGCCCCAGGTGATCTGTTCCTTCTCCTACCCTCTCACCCCTCTGTCCTAACTCCTACCCTCTCCTCTCACTGACTCCTCTCCAGCCACCCTGGCCTCTTGCCTTATACACAAGACACTCCACCTCAGGACCCTTGCACATGCTGTGGACAGTGCTCCACTGCCTGGAACACCCGGAACACTTCCTCCAGGTGTTGCCTGGTTCAGGTCTCTGTTCAGATGTCACCTTCTTAGTGAGGCTGCCTTATTTAACATCATGACCCTCTCTTCCCACTCCCAAACCACTTGCCTTGCTCTCTTTTTTATTTTGCCATGGTCCTTATAACTACCAAACATGTTAGATCTATATATTCTTTAATTTAATTTATTAATTTTTTAACACCAAAACATTTGTACTGGGGTATAGCTGATTAACAATGTTAAAATAGTTTCGGGTGAAAAGCAAAGGGACTCAGCCATACATAAACACATATCCGTTCTCCCTCAACACTACTGACCACCCCCCCCCCCCAATGCCATCCAGGCTGGCACATAACATTGAGCAGAGTTCCATGTGCTATAAAATAGGTCCTTGTTGGTTAGCCTCTCTAAACATAGCAAACGTGCTATCTATTTTGCTTAGTGTGTTTTGTATTTACCATGTTTTCTCCCCCCCAGAATATTAACACTACAGAGCAGGGATCGCTGTTTATTCATGAATGTATCTATCCCCTTTGCATAAAATAGTAGCTGCCACTTAGGAGTGGTTTGCTGAGTGAATGAATGAGCCCAGGTAGGGGGCTGTCTGGGTGGGGAGGCAGACAGGTCTCAGGAAAGTGCAGGGGTGGAGAGGCCAGCCTGAGTCAGTGCATTCAGGCAGGGGGACGTTCCATGGAAGTGACAGCTTGCTGCCCCTCGGGGGAGTCCTGAGGATGGGCAAGGCTTTGAAGATGCACACGTGGGCCGTCTCCGGGGCCTCCCTCCTTCCTGGTCTGGTATTTCTCCGGTCTCGCCAGTAAACAGGATTTCTGGGCAACTGCCTGAGAATCCTGCCCCACATCCCAGAGGCCTTGACTTGCTCCTTCCTGCGCTATAAATCGGGTCCCTTCCAGCTGTGACATCCTGGATGCTGCTGGGGGAGGTGAGGCAGGCAGATTGGTTGGAAAGAGCTGTGCATGGCCTCGAGCAGGTCACTGCCCCTCAACAATCTTGTCAGCAAAATGGGAACGAGAGGAGGAGAATGGACTTCAGGGCGTGACTGTGATGTCCAATGAGATGAAGGCGTGAAAGTCCCTGCTAAACTGAGGTACTCCAAGGACTCATGGTGGGTAGTGGCACAGGGGCCAAATCCCAGCTCCACTGCTGAGTTCAGTCTCTTCACCCGTAAAATGGGGTTAAGTGAGTCATTAACTTCTAGGGTTGCTGAGACATTCAAAATGCAGAGGAAATTCTTAGCACTCAGGAGACATGTAATAGTTGTTAGCTGTTATTGATGGTAATTATTCTAATAATGATAGAGATTGGGATGTTATTGAAACCCTTTGGGAGTCCAGAAGCCTTGTTTCACACCCTAGAGAGGACCGTGGACTTGACACAGTACAACTTCAGTCATGTGACTTTGTGTCCAGCCTGGGTATAGGGTGTGGGGAGTTCGTATCTAAGCCTCACTACTCCCCAGCTATGGACATATAGACATGCTATTTAATTGCTTTAGGCCTCAGTTTCCTCATCTGAGAAAGGAGAATAATTATAGTACGTGCCTCTTACAGTGACCATGAGGATCAAGTGAGTTAAAATGTGCCCAGTACCTGGCCCTGCACCTGGCAAGCAGCAAGCAGACCATAAGGAACAGTGCTGCCCTGATCACTCCATGGATGGGTAAACTGAGGCTCAGCCAGGAGAGCACACTTGGTTCAAGACGTCAGTTGTGATGTTTATTGGGGCTGAGATGGGATCAGCTTCAGTAGAGCATTAGAAATCACAACCAGTGAACTCATTGTTTGTGCACTGTCACCTTTTATCTCAAGAATTTTTCCAGCTAAGTGGGAGTCTATGCCAATAATGTCAGAAGAATGGATAAGGGAAAAACTCAACACCGAGGGAAATCTCATCCATGCACTTCTTTCCAGAGAGCTGGGGAAACATTTAGGACTGGTATTAAAAGGTCTTGGTTTCCCGTTTGAGATGTACCAAGCAAGGTAATTTTCTGGGGCTCCAAAATCACTGTAGATGGTGGTTGCAGCCATGAAATTAAAAGAAGCTTACTCCTTGGAAGGAAAGTTATGACCAACCTAGATAGCATATTGAAAAGCAGAGACATTACTTTGCCAACAAAGGTCCATTTAGTCAAGGCTATGGTTTTTCCAGTAGTCATGTATGGATGTGAGAGTTGGACTGTGAAGAAGGCTGAGTGCCGAAGAATCGATGCTTTTGAACTGTGGTGTTGGAGAAGACTCTTGAGAGTACTTTGGGCTGCAAGGAGATCCAACCAGTCCATTCTGAAGGAGATCAGTCCTGGGATTTCTCTGGAGGGAATGATGCTGAAGCTGAAACTCTGGTACTTTGGCCACCTCATGAGAAGAATTGACTCACTGGAAAAGACTCTGATGCTGGGAGGGATTGGAGGCAGGAGGAGAAGGGGACAACAGAGGATGAGATGGCTAGATGGCATCACTGTCTTGATGGATGTGAATCTGAGTGAACTCCAGGAGTTGGTGATGGACAGGGAGGCTTGGAGTGCTGCGATTCATGGGGTCTCAAAGAGTCAGACACGACCGAGCGACTGAACTGAACTGGACTGAAGCAAGATAATGGACAGTCCTTGAAGGTTCTTGAGCAAGGGAGGATTTAACTTAAAGGCTATGTATCGGAGGGGCTTCCCAGGTGACTCAGTGGTAAATAATCCTCCTGCCAATGCAGGAGACACAGGTTCCATCCCTGGGTTGGGAATATCCCTTGGAGAATGAAATAGCAACCCACTCCAGTACTCTTGCCTGGGAGATCTCATGGACAGAGGAACCTGGCGGGCTACAGTCCGTGGGGTCACAAAAGATTCAGACACGACTTAGTGACTGAACAACAACAACAACAACGTGTGTCTGGGAGTACATTTGGGTTGATTCCAGTTCCTGAGGTCTGTACATTGCTGGTGGTGAGTGAATTGGCACAAATCTCTGCGGAGGGTGGTTGAACTCCACAAATATCCCAGATATGTTTATAAAGCTCTTCCTCAGTGCCAGGTACTGAGCAGGGCTGATGATCTGCCACTGCCCTGTGCTTGTGATCTGGAGAGGAGACAGACATTAAGCGAACATGCAACTTCACATGCTGCATGTTGGAGGAAGAACTGCTATGAAGAAACCAACGCAGGATAAAGAGAAGAGCTTGACTCAGAGGGGTGGTGTTTGATTTGAGGCACAGATTTTGTAGGGAGGAGCCATGGAGACCTGCAGGAAGAGAGCATTTTGGGTAGAGGGAACATTGAACGCAAAGGCCCTGGGATGCCCGGGAGGTTCAAACTCCTGCCAGGAGTCAGGGGTGCGAACGTGCCGGGTGGGTTCAAAACCTGGTGGGGCAGAGAAGGAGAACGTGGAAGGCATCAGGTGAGAGAGATCACCAGGTCGGACACACAGGGTTTCAGAGTCATCGAGAGAATGTATTACTCTGAGTAATATGGGAGATCATCAGAGGCTTCTGAGCAGAGGAGGGGCAGGACCTGACTCAGGTTTTAAGGGAATGTGTCTGGCTGCACGTGGAGAATGGACTGTGGGGGCCGGAACGGAAGCTGGGAGCCCAGGGTCACCAGAAGGGTGACTGGTACTTGAGTGGTGAGGGCAGAGGTGGTGAGAAGTGCCCTGGATTTGTTATGAAGAAATGGAGCTCAGGGTTGATTGAAGGATTGGCAATATCTGTCAAAATTGCAAATGCACATATCCTTTGACTAGCACGTCTGCTTCTGGGACTTTTTCCTACATTCACACTTGCTTAATGGGAAATGACCCATATGCAAGAATGTTAGCTGCATGTAAAGGAAGAACTGAACAGGCTGGATTCAGCCATGTGTGGGTGGGGATGTGGAGATAGTGCTGGGGAAGTGGGGGCTGGAGCTGCCACCTGGAGAACAATCTGTCGTGTTACATATATATATCAGAATGTGTAAAAGACGGCCACCACTTCTCTGACACTGCTCCATAGAGAGATGAGGTCTATGCACCTGCTCTCTGAATCTGGGCTGGCCCACGGCTGTCTTGACCAACGACTATGGCAGAAGGGATGTTGTGTCCGTTTCTAGGCCCAGATTTTAAAAGACTAGCAGCTTTCAGTCATTCTTGGAATGATTGCTTGGGGAGAACCCAACTGCCAAGAAAGAAATCCAACCACTGTGAGACTGCCATGCTGCAAGGAAGTCCAGGTAACTATGGAGAAGTGTCCTTTAGGTGAGATGCCAGGGGTGGGGAAGCAGAGAAAGAGAAAGAGAGAGTGCACAGCCAGGCACATCAAGGCTGCAGACATAAGTGAAGATGCCATCTTAGAAGGGAACCTTCAGCCTCAGCTGTCTCAGCTGACACGACATGGTGCAGAGCTGAGCTCCCTAGCCAATCCCTTTGTGAATTCTTGACCTGCAAAATCACAAACAAAACAAAGTGTTGTTTTATGCCTCTCAGTTGAGGGCAATTTTTGTTGTACAAAAGATAACCAGAATACATATACCCAGTGAACCAGTAATTACACATTTATTTGTCCAGACAAAATTCTCATGCCAGCCCATCCAAGGACATAGCAGTGCTGTTATGGTGGTAAACTTAGAGACCACCCAGTGCTCATCACTGGAAAAGTAAGAGAGAAGAATGAATGTGATGGATGCAAACCAAGGAGTCTTAGTCAGCAATTAGAAGTCACAGGTCAAGTCACAAACTATTTCAGTATTAAACAGGAAGTCAATACTGGAGCACAAATAAATTAAAAATGCAGAAAACACAGTAACACAGAAAGCAACAATACACATACAATCACACTGTGTTAATTATGTTCTACAAGGAGACTTACACTCAAAGAACACAATGGAACCCAACAGAAAGGGTCTATGGAGGTCCCCAAAAGGGAAGGGGAGATAGGATAAAAAGGAATAGAGGGAGAGGAATAAAACAAAGGAGGGGCATGCAGAGGCCAACACTGACAATCAGCCATGAACTGAGGAATGTTTTTCTTTGTTGTTTGTTTAACTTAGATCTCTACATTTGAAGCTTAAAATGTAGTAATAAAGGTAAATAAACTAAATGTCTATAAATAGAAGTTGGTTGGATAAATTATAGCACCTTCACATGACAACAAAATCGAGAAAAAGAATGGAGAAGCTTGCTATGTATTAGTTAAATTTGTAAGAATCATCAAAGTACCCTGGCAAGGGGAAAGAGTGATTTAGAAGGGTGTGTATAATATACCTCCGTGGGTGGGGCGGGGGGAATGAAAATGTACGTATTTGTGTTTATGTTTACAAACAAATGGGATCTCTGTGTAAGAATGTCACAGAAATGAGTACTAGTGGATGCTTCTGGGGAAAAGAGCCAGGTGTCAGGGGACAGCAGTGAATGGGAGACTTCAGAAGAGCTGGTACACAGGAGGTGTGTTCGGAGAAAGGACCATCGCCTGCACCGGAATCATCTTCTCCAGGCAGGCTTGCCTGGTGCAGGGGCTCAGAGGGAAAGCAGACCCCATCCTGACCTGCTCAGGGTTCTGACTCTGCCGCACCCACGACCTTGGCCAACAAGAGCCTGCTTGGCTGGGGGCACTGTTCACTGGTCTTCCTTACCACTCACCCACCACGGCGCCCCTTCTCTACTTCCCATCTCCTGCTGTGTTTTTAAACACTCTAAGAAATACAAAGGCTAATATAACAAAGCCCCATGTTTTTATCACCCAGTTGAAGGAAGAAAATGTCAAACCCAGTTGAAGAGTATCGTGGTTTTTTGTTTTTTGGGTTTTTTTTCACGTGGTGTGTGGAACCTATAATTCCCTGAGCAGAGGTCAAACCCATGCCCCCAGCAGTGAAAGCTCTGGGTCTTAACCACTGAACCACCAAGGGATGCCCTAAGAGAGTGTAGTGGTTTTAAAATACGTCCACAAGTCCTTTGAAACACCGTCCTTCAAAGGGGGCCCCTAATTTCCCTTACCTTTGAGTATTGGGTGGAGCTTAGTGACTCCCTTCTGATGAAGAGAAAGGGGTGGAAATAATATTGAAGGCTAGGTCCTTAAAAGGACACAGCTTCAGCCCAGATGTCTGTCAATGTTCACTTTTGGAGTCCAGTTCCCAAGCTGTGATGGGATTCAGGTCACATGGAGAGGAACTGAGTCCCTCTCCTCTCCCTCCCCTGCATGCCCAGCAAACAACCAGCATCAACTTGCCAGCCATGTGCGTGAGCCACTTTGTCTGCAGCTCCTCCAGCCCCAGTCAGGTCTTCAGCTGACTGCGGCTCCACTTGACATCTGCATGCCAACTCTTGAGGACCAAAAACCACCAGCTAATTCACCCCTGACCTGCAAAAGCTGTGAGAAATAATCAGTGATAAATGAAATAATAAATGACTATTGTAGCTTTAAAACATCATGTTGTGGGGTTATTTGTTACGCAGAATAGATAGCTAATACAGAAGGCCCCTGATATCCTTTCCCAACAGTCTCCCTCTCCAACAAAAAGAAACTCCTCTATTGGTATTTATGATTCTCAGGAATGTTTTAACTTTTACTGTGTCAATATAAATCATTTTACAATGTATAAGACTGTATTTCATTCTCAAAAGTGTATAGAAGTGCCCAGGATGTAAAGCACCCATTTGTATTTATGATATGTCTCCTGTCTCACTTGCCTTTTCTTCCATGGCATGTTTTGGGGCTTCCCAGGTGGTGCAATGGTAAACAATCTGCCTGCCAANCCAGATGAGAACGGGGCTGGGGGGGTCAGGGGCCCACTTGGGTGGGGGAGAGGCCTGAGGAGGAGAGGAGAGAAGATCCTACAGACACCTGCCTCCTCTCTCCCTCCCCCATCATCCTGCCCTCCTTGGGCCTACTGCTCCCCCAGCCTCTTCTTGCCAGGCAGGACCATCCGGCAGGGACCAGGACAGGGCTCATCCAAGTCTTGGCTGTAGTGAAGTGGGATATGGAGTGAGCCCGGCTTGGTCCAATCGCAGCTCAGGCTCCTCTCTGAAAGACAATAGCGCCTCCTGAGCGTCAGTTTCCTCGGGACAAGGAGGAGCGAACATGCTTCACATGGTCCAGTAGGCAGTGAAGCAGGCTGGTGACTGTCTCCACCACCTCCCATCAGCCTCTCAAAACTCTCACTGCTCGTCCCTCTCTAGTTATGGAAGCCCCCACCCATCTTCCCCAACTCACCCTCCTTCCCCAGAAGGAATGTAGAACTGAGCTGGGCCTGCTGACCCAAGAAGGCTCCTGGCCTTCAAGTCCCCTGGGGTTGCTGTGTCTTTGCGCTGCGAGGAGCCCAGTCGCAGCTGTGAACAGGTCTCTGTCTCTGGGCTCGGGTGATGGGCACTCACTCCCTGCTCTCCCTTCTTCACAGAAATCTGCCCCCCTGTGGCTACCAGATGACAGTGTGGACCTCAGACTGGAGGGGTCTGTCTAGCTGACCTGTGACCGCCCTGTCCAGAAGCCCTGTAGATGGCACAGGCCCAAGTGGGTACCTGGTAGTGTGCAGTGTGCAAGGAGGTGGGGGGCTCGGGAGGCCAGACTGGGGCTAGAAATGGGCTCAGAGAGATGGACGGGGGAAGAGAAGTGGGGCTTAGTGAGAGAAGAGGGTCTTCAAGGGAGATGTGAGAGCAGAGACAGGAACAAGGATTCAGGGAAATACACCGGGGCTTGGTGAGAGGGGCTCTTGGAGACAGAGACTCAGAGAGAGGCTCGGGGCACAGAGAAGAAGGTGGTGGGACAGAAGGAGAGGGTGCTGTAGACTCAGAGAGGAGAATGGGTCTAGGGCAATGAAGACTCAGGCAAGAGGCCAGGGGACATAGGGGAGCATCAGTCTGGGGATGAGTGGGTGCCCACCCTCCCCCTGAAGCTCAGGGAGGAGGAGGCTGGGTCCATGGAGCGCAGCCCCAGAACAAATCCCGTGGGAGCAGTCGCCCGAAGCTTCTTCCCAGCTGACAGAGCCTCAGCTAATTGTCTTTAATGAGCAGCTGGGCCCCGATTCCTGGGATTTTCATTTGCAGATATTCGGTGCAGCAGCACCTCTGTGGATGGCAGCCAGACTGGCCTTCCAGGGGGTGATGATTCCCACAGCTGAGGTAAGATCTCAGGAAGGGCCTCCTCTGCCTCGTGCAGGGCTGGGGAAGGCATCGATTTTGCTCCCTCCCACCCCCTGCAGATTAGGGGATATTGGAGGGCAAAGTCCACTGGAGGCAGAGGGCTGGCATCAATTATCCATCTTGGCCAGGGCCAGGGGTGTGGGTCCTGGGGAGGAGACCAGGGTTTTAGCCCTCGCAAATCTCAGGACATTAGGCTTGGAACCCCTTAGATCCTGAAGTAGCCACCGTTGCAGAAACAAGAGAAAGAGCCAGAGACGGTAGGGTGCTGAGCAAGGTCACACAGTACAACAGAAACACTTGGGAGCCTTTCTGTGCCAGACCCTATCCGAAGCACGTTCCGAATCTCACTAGCAACTCCATGAAGTGCTGGTAAAACCAGTGGTCGCTATTAGTAACCCCATTTTACAGATGAGGAGACAGAGGCAACGAGCACTCACTCAGCCCAGAGGCCCCACAGCTGGGATTTGAACCCAGTCATCCTGGCTGGTCCCTGCAGGGTAGGGTAGTGGGACTCTCGGACCTGGGCTCCCCCTGGCCATGGGGGCTAACAGTGCCTCTCTCCCCCTTATTCCCCTCTCGGCAGGGATGCCAGTATGTTTTGTGCCCCCGGCAGGGTTGGGAGGTGAGACTTAAGTATAAATAAATAAACAGGGAGCAGATGGTGGAGGAGTGGGGGCAGAGGTAGGGCCAGGGCCTCCTACTCCTCCCTGGGAAAACATTACTGGGCCAGAGCAAATGGATTCCAGACTTAGGGCCTAGGGGCCCCCTCCCTTGCCCTGCTCTCTGGTCTGCCAGTCTGGGACCTGGCTGAGCCCTTGGGATAAACGGAGAGCTGGGGCCCCGAGTTCTAGGCTCTGCCCACCCCTCATTTCCTCTCTTCTTCCTGTGTGACCTTGAGAAAGTTACCTGTCTGTGCCCCTGTTTCCTGATCTGTCAAATGAATGGAAGATAGTGGTCAAGTTTCTGCTCAAGAGCCACCTTCTTAGGGGAGCCTTCCTTAATTGCCCTAGGAAGACACTGTTGGAGCAACAGCTTAGAGAAGAATCAAGGAGAATGTGAGTGTTTGTGTCTTTCAATCCACAACGATGCATGCAACAGGCAGCTCACAGTCTACAAGGTGCTGGCCACTACGATATCCTCAAGGCTGAGAGTGTCTCTCCTAGCCCCAGCAGCTGGCTCGGTATGGCTGCTAACACTTGGTCTGTAAATAAATGAATGAGCGGGTGGATGAAAGGGAGATAAGGAGCTGCCATGTTTCCGGAATATGGAATCTCTATCAGTGGGGTGATTGTGGGAGTGGACCAAAGATGATGTGGGTGAACAAGAAGGTATTAAAAAACAAATATACCATGAAAATGTCATTCTTTTTTCAGTATCTTCCAGATTTTCCAATAGGCCAAAGAGAAAGTCTCCAACGATGCTGTTAACATCTTTCGAACACCTGTGGATCAAGTGTGTGCTTTCCCAGTCTCTTTTGCTCTCGCTCACCTGGACAAAGCTGGTCTTGGACCCAAAACTTCTACAGGCAATGGTATCTGGCTAGAATTTGAGAATGTTGTTTTGTTTCCATTGCTCATTTTGGTCAGTTACTTTTTATTTGTGGCAAGGGATTCTGATTTTTTTTTTCCTGTTTGTATATTACCGGTGAGAGTACAAAGCAGCCCTGGAGAAGCTATGGAGAAGTGTTGGCGTTTTCTGAAAAAGTGATTGTCTGGGACCAGGCTGGTGCTGGGGGCCTGATGTTAAAAGGGAACTTGTGACGGTAATGGAATGTTCTGTTTTGACTGAGGTAGTGGTTACGTGGGTGTGTATATTTGTCAAAATATGTTGCACTGTGCACCTTAAATAGATGCATTTTATTCTGTACAGATTTTATCTCAATAAAGTTGATTTTAAAACACATATATATTTAAATTTCAGTCAGCCTCCCAAGGCTGACTGAAGACATTACGTACATAACATATATAAGACATTAAACACAGATGCCCTGTGGGTGTGGCCAAGTCATGAAGGTTGTCCATCACACAGCAGTCTGGTAAACATGGAAAGCAAGACAGGTGAAAGTCAAAGTCGCTCAGTTGTGTCTGACTCTTTGCGACCCCTTGGACTATACAGTCCACGGAATTCTCCAGGCCAAAATACTGGAGTGGGTAGCCATTCCCTTCTCCAGGGGATCTTCCCAACCCAGGTCTCCTGCATTGCAGGTGGCTTCTTTACCAGCTGAGCCACAAGGGAAACCCAAGAATACTGGAATGGGTAGCCTATTCCTTCTCCAGCAGATCTTCCCGACCCAGGAATTGAACCAGGGTCTCCCGTATTGCAGGTGGATCCTTTACCAACTGCGTGGAGTCAATGAATAAATAGATAGATAAAAGAGTAAATGAATGGGTAAATAAGCAAGTGAATGAATATCTACCCCATTGATAGTAGTCCTACACAGCCCCAACATAGCAGGGGCTATCCTATCTCAACTTGCATAGCCCCTGTGTAGGGGAACTCACTACCCAGTGACATAGCCTTTTCTCATGTCCAGATGTTAGGACTACGTGAAAGACTTTCCCTCACAGTAAACTGGTCTTCCTGGTGACCCCTTTCCCTCTATGGCTCCACAAACACGTCTGCTCCCCTACCTGGGGACAACACAAATCCCCGCCCCAGTCTGCTCTTCTCTGGGCTCTTCACCCTGGATGCTTAGCTGCTCTAAGCTGAACCACGAGGTTCAGGTTGAAGAGCTTACATCACAGCAGTGCAGCAAGATAGAGAACAAGCACACAGGTAAACAAAACAATTACAAGCCACGGAAGAAAAAAAATGGTGAGAATATTGGGGACTCTATGGGGGAGATGAAGGAGCAAGGGAAGCCTCTCTAAGGATGTAATACTTGAGCTGAGTCCTAGAGAATGTGCGGGAGCCAGAAGAACCAGAGGAAGAGCATTCCAAACAGAGTCCAGAACGAATGCAAAGGCCCTGAGGTCAGAAAGCAATTGGAAAGGCAGCCAGCCTGGCTGGAGTGGGATGAGGTGGGGAAGGGCAGGTCATTCAAGGCACTGATGGCGAGGAACCTGGAATTGTTTTCTAAATTCAATCCTCAAATCCTGTTAAGCCAAGGTGTTACGATATGACTTTCATTTTGTTAGACACTCAATAAATACGTCGGAGAAGGCAATGGCACCCCACTCCAGTACTCTTGCCTGGAAAATCCCATGGACGGAGGAGCCTGGTAGGCTGCAGGCCATGGGGTCACTGAGTCGGACATGACTGAGTGAGTTCACTTTCACTTTTCACTTTCATGCATTGGAGAAGGAAATGGCAACCCACTCCAGTGTTCTTGCCTGGAGAGTCCCAGGGACTGCGGAGCCTGGTGGGCTTCCGTCTATGGGGTCGCACAGAGTCGGACACGACTGAGGTGACTTAGTAGCAGCAGCAGCAGCAATAAATATGTACTGACTTAAAATTAACCAAAGACTCTTCTAGTTCCAGTAGTTCAGCACGTTCATAGTGATAATAATATGCCTTCACGGGACAAGGAGTGGCCTTCAGAATGGGCCTGACTAGGTTTGCCTCTTGGCTCTGCCTCAGCCTTGCTGTGCGACTGTGGGCAAGGGGCCTCGTCCCTCTGAGCCTCAGCTTCCTCATCTGCAAAGTGGGGATCATAAGTGTGTCCACCACATGCGGTTGTTGTGAGGATTAAATGCCTTTATACTCGGGAAGCATTTAAATAACGTAAGAAGTGCTTTTGTCTGTTAAATAAAACAAAAAAGGTGAGGACACAGAGAGCAAGATGACTAATCTTTTTTCAGTCTCTGAGTTCAGGAGAAAGTCCTGAACGGGTGAGGGTGGGAGAGAGAGGGAAGGAAAGAGGGGAAGGGGTGGAGAGGAGGGGGGGAGGGGGAGAGAGAAGTTGGACAAAGTAACAGTGTTACGTTTACACTGTTTACATTGATCCTCATATAGTTTTATGTCACCTGCTACTGATTTTCCATTTAGTCCAACTATCTCAAGTTTCTTAAAAACATTTTTTGTTGTTCAAAACAATAGCAAATAGATTTAACAATTCAAAAACAGTGGTTCCTATAGGTGACACTGAGCCCTCCTGTCTCAAGTGGCCCAGATTGTGAAGGAGGCTCTTGATGGGATTTTAGGAAACATGATTCTAACTTCACCTCCTCTTTGCACTCTTGAGGAACTGGAGGCCCTAATGGGTGTCTCATGCTTGGCTGAGTCCTCTAGGGCACGGGGGACAGAGTGGTTTCACCCTGGGAACTCTGTCTACATTCTGGCTGGCAGTGAAGTTTCTGAAAAGGGCTGGTGGACTCTTAAATCTGGGGGTCAGTAGAATCCTCTCTCTTACCCTCATCCCTCAGATCCAGTTCCATCCATTGGAAAATTCTTGGGCTCTGTCTTCAAATTACATCCGGATTCTGGTCACTTCTCTCCACCCTGATCCAACCCACCGACCAGAACCTGGGGCCCTGGTGACAGCAACAGGCTCCCCTTCACCCCCTTTCCAACCCTGCTTGACTCAGCAGCCAGAGACACCAAGTCCTTCCTCTGCTCCAAGCCTCACATGGCTCTCAGTCAAAGTGCCAGGCTGACGGTGCCCACCTCTCCCACCTCATCAGCTGCCCAGCCCAGCCTTCTCCCATCCAGGCTGCCCCTTCCACACCGGCTGCCCTGCTGTTTCCTGGACATGCCAAGGACCCTCATCTCAGGGCTTTTGCACATGCTATTCCTTCTGACAGCCATAGGGCTTCTTTCCTCTCTGTTCAGGTTGATGCCCCCTCCTTGGAGAAGGCTAACACCTTAATGAAACTGGTATTTCCCATCTCCTTATTTCTTCTTCCCCTGCTTTTCCCTCGCAGCACTTAACACTATCANCCTCATCTCAGGGCTTTTGCACGTGCTATTCCTTCTGACAGCCATAGGGCTTCTTTCCTCTCTGTTCAGGTTGATGCCCCCTCCTTGGAGAAGGCTAACACCTTAATGAAACTGGTATTTCCCATCTCCTTATTTCTTCTTCCCCTGCTTTTCCCTCGCAGCACTTAACACTATCAGATACTGCAGTTTACATTTCATACATGTTCCATGTGTGTTTCTTGCTCATCTCCTGAGAGTGGACTTCAAGAGGATGAGAGTTTCCATCTGTTTTGTACTCTGATATTCTCAGCACCTGGAGCATTGTCTGGTGCCCCACAGGTCCCCGGGAGAAGGAACATCCAGGGAGTGTGTGAGGGTTGGGGCAGCCACTCCCAGCCCCCTCCTGGCTCCTTGGTCCCCTCTCTGGACATGGCATCCCCACCTCCCTGCCCTCACCTCCTCAGCCCTCAAGGGCAGCACAAGACCTGGAAGCTTATCTTTCAGGGGAAAGGTTTCCAGCTGCAGGCAGCCACTCCTCCAACTCCTCCCTCCCCCACGAGCCCAACAGGAACCGGCAAGAGCATCGACCTCTAGGGAGAGTCCTCAAAAGACAGAGTTTAGGGGCAGACCCACGTGGGGTGCTCCTGAGCAAGCCAGAGAGCAAGCCATTCCCAGCCCTGCGTCCTCAACTGGAAGGAGGTAAGACCAATAAGAGTGAACAGCCTTTGGGGAGCTGTTTTGCAGACAAGGAAACTGAGGCACAGGAGTTGAAGGTGTCTTCAGGAAAGCTGGGGCCAGGGTTCCTTTCTCTGTGAAAGAGGAATGATAATCATCCCTCCTAAATTTGTGGTGACGATTGAATGAGTGCATTGGCTCAGACAGTGAAGAATCCGCTTGCAATGTGGGAAACCTGGGTTCCATCCCCTGAGGAAGGAAATGACAACCCACTCCAGTATTCTTGCCTGGACAATCCCAAGGACAGAGGAGTCCCGAGGGCTACAGTCCATGAGGTGGCACAGAGTCAGACACGACTGAGCGACTAAGCACAGCACAAAGCCTTTGCACTTAGGGTCTGGCACAAAGTAGGTGCTCAAGATACGCTGGCTACTGTCGCTGGTGTTCCGAGAGGTGAAGGCGCTCACGAAGGTTCCATGGCCAGCAGGTGGCAAAGCCAAGACGCAAACCTATGTCTGTGAAAGCGACTCCCCCTCACAATCACAAAATACTTAACAATAATAGTAATGGGAACAATAACAATGATAGTAACGCAGTCACCTACACTTTCCACCGGGTGTGGCAGCACTCAGCTTGTCAGCGGGCATCACCTGCCTGGCGCCCACAGTCGGGGCCACTGGGGCTGGTGCCTCACGCCCTCCCGCTCCCTCCCCGGGGACAGGTGGGCGGCCCTCGCGACCTCCCGCTGGGGGCGCCCCCCGCCCATCCTGCCGCCCGGGGAGCCCCACCGGGCGGGCGGGGGAGGCGAGCGCGGCTCCGGGGGCTCTGCGAGGAGCCGCGCGGGCCTGGAAGACATTACACGGCTGTCGGCCGGGGGGCGTCGCGCGGAGTTCCGGAGGGGGTCCCGGCGGCGGCGCGCCGGGGGAGGGGACGGCCCCACCACAAAGCGCGCTTTGTTCTGCGCTCCCCCCGGGAGCTGGAACCAATGGATTGGCGGCAGCTGAGGTCATCTGTCAGGCAGTGCCGGGGGTCAGGCCCGGGGAAGGGGCCGGCGGGGAGGGCGGGGCGGATGGGCCGGCGGGGATGGGGCGGGAGTCCCTGTGTGCGGTCGACTAACCCCCCCCACCCCCGCTTCGGGACTCAGTTTACCCCTCTGTCCAACAGGGAAGATCCTTCCCTCTCTGTCCAGCTCTTGGGACGGCTGCATCAAGTATAGCGGTGCTGACGGTGGAGCCTTTCTGCAATGAACACCCGCTATGTTCCTGCTCTGCGGAAGAGCTAGAGGTGGGATTCGAACCCCAAAGGCTGCCTGCGAACACTGGAGCAAATATGGTTTGGGTGGGAGGCAGCGGGGAACGCCTTGCGCTGTCCTTATCTGGCCCAAGGGACCCAAGACCTCTCTCTGGTTCCCAGCTTTGACCCTGGATGCCAGATTTGGCTTACCTCTTGCCGGGGCTGACAAGTGGAGCCACCCAGACCTAGTCTAGAGAGCCTTTGGATCTGGTTCTCAGGGTCCAAGACAGAGCAAGGCTGGACCTCCCCACGCCTCCCACATAGCTGTTTGTTTCTGACTGGAGACAGATCAGCTTCTGAGGACTTTTATCTACCCTCACAAAACTAGAGCCCATTTATTCATTTGTTCACACCCCTACCTGTGTGTGCCTCATTCATTCCTGGCCATGCAATGAAACAACTAGGATTCTAAACACTGGATCCAGAGCCTGGGGGATAAGACCTTTAAATCCAGGCATCCTCAGAAATCCTCAGATTTGTGTGTGTTTCTGGAGAAGGAGCTCATGGCTGTCTTTCAGATTCTCAACTGTGTTCACCATCCAAAACAGGTTAAGAAACACCGGCTGGAGTGCAAGGACAGAGAGCTGACCCCCTACTCCTACCCCAAACTCAGGGAAAGGCACTTGGAACAGCCACTCTGGAGAGCAATTGGCCAACACCCATGCACAGGCCAGGCTGTGCCACTCCTGTGTACAAAGCTGATTGAGCACAGAGCATGATGGCAGAAAGCGTTTATAGCAGCAAATAACAGTAACCCCTCAAAGTCATTAACAGAATGACTAATACATGGTTATATGCAGACCCTGGAACACCACGCAACAATGAAAAGAATGAGCAAGACCTATATGGACTTTACTCGTTTAGCATTTTTGTTGAACATTTATGTGTCAGGCAGCTTTTAAAAAATATTTATTTTTGGCTCTGTCAGTTCTTGGTTGTGGCATCTCTAGTTGTGGTGAGGGGGCTTAGTTGCCCTGTGGCATAGGGATTATAGTTCTATGACCAAGAATTGAACTTGAGTCCTCCACATTGGACTCCCAACCAGTGGGCCACCAGGGAAGCCCCTGTCAGGCAGTTCTTGGCACTGGGCCTACAGTCAAAGGACAGATCAAGTCCTGCCTCAAGAACTTACATTCTAGTGGATGAGACAGTCATAAACAGATACAAAAGATAATTTCAGGAAATGTGATAAATGCCATGAGGAAAATAAAACCTAGTGTGGTGATAGAATGATGGAAGAGGGGACACCTTAAACAGTGATAAGAAAGGCCCCTCTGAGAATCAACCAGGGGGTTTCCCTGGTGGCTCAGATGGTGAAGAATCTGCCCTCAATATGAGAGACACAGGTTCGAATCCTGGATTGGGAAGATCCCTCTTAGAAGGGAATAGCTGCCCACTCCAGTATTCTTGCCTGGAGAATTCCATAGACAGAGAAGCCTGGTGGGCTTCAGTCCATGAGGTTGCAAAGAGTCAGACACGACTGAGTAACTAACATTTTCACTTTGCTTTTCTTACTTTCAAGAAGCAACTAGAATGAGGGAGACTCTGGGAGAAGAACAAAGGCACTCATGGGGTGGAGGACTAAGGCACATCACTAGCGAAGAAATATGACCTGCAAAATTAAGTAAAAAAGAAAAACATTGTATACTTACACACACACACATACCCCTACTCAATTAGAACAAGGTCTGGAAGGGAATATGCCAAATTCATGAAGGTGTTTAACCCTACAAACAGAGAGGGCAAAGAGACAACCAGGACTCGGAGTCTTGGTGGATACAGCTTGCCTCTCATATTTTACTCTGTTAATATTAGTTATTTAGCATTTTGCTATCTTAATGTTTAAAAGGTAAATATACACACATTTATCTTGTAAAAATAAAACATTTAAAAAGCCTACCATGGTGAAAGGGGTTTGTTCCAGGGCAGTACAGGAAATAAGAGGTCCCTACATGCCTGCTGACTTCCCTGGTAGCTCAGACGATAAAGCGTCTGCCTATAATGCGGGAGACTTGGGTTCAGTCCTTGAGTGAGGAAAATCCTCTGGAGAAGGAAATGGCAACCTACTCCAGTACTCTCACCTGAAAAAGCCCATGGACAGAGGAGTGTGGTAAGCTACAGTCCATGGGGTCACAAAGAGTCGGACACAACTGAGCGACTTCACTTTCTTTATACACTGCCTTTCACTGGACCCAAGTTCCCTGGGGCAGTGGTTTGTTTGGGGAGAAGCCACATTTTTGGGTCAGGGGGAGCCCAGAAGAGGCGTGGAGCTCAGCCTGGAGGATCTGGAAGCTTCTTGCAGGAGATGAGTTTGAGAAAAGTTGGCCCAGCACACCCCGTGTAGAGACCCTAGTCTCCTATGACAGGGCTGGAGACGCCATGATGTGTTCAAGGGCCAGAGAGCAAGATCCGACAAGGGTAAGTAAACCTGAAACTCCAAACTCCCAGCCAGGTCTCCTTCTCCTGCCTGAAGCCCAGGCTTCTCTGGGCGGTCTATGGGCATCCCTCACAGTCAGACCCCTCCATCTTTCCCTCTTCTCACAGCAATTACTCTGTAGGTCGGAGGCCCAGCGCCGCTCGGGCAGCCAGAAAGCAGCGCCATCTGCTGGCTCAAGCGGGAAATGCAGCTCTTAGTCTCCACTGAGAGCAACCAGATTTCAGGCTTCAAATGCCAGCACCTCTTCTTAAGAACCAGCAGTCCCTCCCGCTCCAAGTCCGCTCTGCAGCTTCTTCTCAGTGCCCAGTAGTACCCCTAGCACTGCCTGCTTGGGCCTTATCTGTAGGAAGGGAAATCGTTCAGTGTCTCACATGAGAAGCAGCAAGTCCTGACGGCAGCTTATAGAGCATGTCCTTAGCTACCCTCCGCCCCGCCCCCAACCGCCCCTACAAACCTCCGGGGTAGGCAGCCCGTTAGACAACTTGGAAGAAGCCCCAGGAACGGGCTTGCCCAATGTCATATGGAGTGGGTACACAAGCTAGTTCCAAAACATAGATCTCCTGGGACCCAACTCCTTCTTTTCCATTGGAGGTGAAGGGCTGTCATCATACTTGAAAAAAAGCAACACAGCCTAGATCAGTGGTTCTCAGCTGTGGTCCCTGATCAGCAGCATCAACATCACCTGGGAACTTGTTGGAAAAGCAAATTCTTAGGCTCCACCCTAGATCTTCTGAATCAGCAACTCTGGGGGTGCAGTCTGATCATCTGTGATTCAGCAAACCCATTTTGTGAACCAGAACCATTGGTTTAAGGCAATTACCCCTCTCTTTTTATTAAATAAACTTTTATTTGGAAGTGATTTTTGATTAACAGAAAAGTTGTAAATACAGTACAGAGTTCCCATATACTCCGCACCCAGCCTATCCCAATATCAACGTTTGTATAAATTAACTAAAATCCAGACCTTCTTCAGATTCCCAGTTTTTCCATTAATGTCCTTTTGTTGCTGTTGTTCCAAGTTCCAACCCAGGATATCACACTGCATTTAAGACTACATCCCTTTTAAATTCCATTGGTCACCTCAGTCATCAATCCCTGGGACAGAGAATGGGTGGGAAAGCTGTTGTCTTCATTACTGAGCTGGAGAAAATGAAGTTTGAAAATGCCAAGTGATGGAGTTCCCTCAGCAGTGCAGTAAGAGTAAGGTCCACCTCACTCTGCACCCTTCCTCTGCCTCTTCCCTTCCCCCCAGGACTATAGGATTTCAGAAGCTCCTTTGGAGTGTCCTACCTGGCCTACCCGCCCTAACCTACCAGAGTATAGGTGTTGAGGGCCCTGCCAGAGTGGGCCCAACCCTAGGAGAGACCCATCCACCGCCCCTCACTTCTTCCCCTCTGCAGGGCCAGGACAATGTCTTAGTGACTTCAGCCTGGACAGAGCAAGGCCCCATGCAAGAAAGAAACAAAGAAACACTGTTATTTGCTATCCAAAGTCATTTGTGATAGATAGAAAAAATGCCACAAATCATTTGTAGTTTCTCCACGAGGTATAGTCTGTTTCCCCAGCCCTTGAATATGAGCCAAACTTTTGATGTGCTGTGACCAAAAGGACTTAGCAGAAGTGATGTTACACCAGTTCTGGCCTAGAACTCAAGAAAGCCTTGCACCTTTTCCTCTCTCTCCATCTTTCTCACTCTTGCTCTCCCCCAGGCATGCCCCACTTCTCTCTCTCTCTTCCTCTCTCAGCCCTGATGCCATCATGAGAATAAGCCTGAAATAACTGGTGGAGTGGCCACCTGGAGGAGAACCACATCACCCAGCCAACAGCCCATCTACTGCCCAGACAAGGGAGTCAGGCTATTTGAGATCATGCAGGCCATTTTGGGTGACAGTTGATTTGCATACAACCCCATGAGTGACCTCAGGCAAGATCAGTAGAACTGCCCAGATGAGTCCAGCCCAAATTGCTAACCCACAGAATTGTAGGCAAATAAATAACTTGTTTTTAGCTGCCAGGTTTGGGAATTGTTTCTCAGCAAAGGCTAACTGATATACAGTTTCTCATTTCTCTCTTGGCAATAGGATTCCAATATTTTTTAGGAGGCTGTGTGACAGTTCTAGGAGATGGGATATGATTGGTCTACTCAACTGTGATAATTGTGTTCCTGCTATCTTAGCTTTCTTTGAGCTAGGGGTGGCTACTGTACCTGGTTTGCGCTAAGGAGATCTAAGTAGAAATACACAGGGGAAGAGAGCAGGAAATAGGCCTCTGGAAAAGTCCTGAATTTATGATAGAAGCCAATGGATCCAGCTGGCCAGGCCCTTTCTCCTCCCTGACTCCCTTCTTCCTTGGACACAGGCATGATTGCTGGAGGTACAGCAGCCATCTTGTGACTGTGAAGTGACAAGCAATGAGGGAAAGGCTGGAAGGATCAGAGACGTGTGCCCTAACATTGCTGAGTGGTTTAACCAGTACCATTAGCCAACTGTCTTCAGAATTCACACTATGTGGAAAAGAAAACTTCACTTTGTTTAAGTCACTGTAACCTAGGTTTTCCTTCACTTGCAGCTGAATGAATTCACATAATATAATACAAGGACTGAAATGCAGAATGATCTTTGTCCTTGGGAATCTGGAGCCAGCAGCATATGACTCTCCAAATCCATCTCCTTTCTTATTTCAGCTCTCAATAATCCCTCAAGAGCAAACACAGAACCCCATTTTCCCCAAGGTGGGAAGTGGGGCTCCCACACTGTTCAGTCATGAGTCCAAGGTCTTGCAGCTAGCTAAGAGGGTGCTTCAAGCCAGACCCACCTGCCACACACAAACAGAATGCACTCCTGCTCCACCTTTGCATGGGCTAGTCCACTGGAGGCCAGGTGTCTTCCAGGTTCCTGGTAGTGGTGGCAAGTGTCAAAGAGGCTGCTACTGCAAGTCTGGTGTGGAAGCGCCCAGGTATACCCTTAGGTCCGAGAGGGTGGATTGGACAAGCTTGGCGGGGATGGTCTCTCGCTGCAGCTGCTGGTAGGCTGCATACCGGTGGCAGCCCCCAAAGGAGTAGAAGTAGTCACCACCCTGGGCCCCTTTGATCCAGAGGACGTCGATCGGGGGAACGCTGTCTGGATTCTCCTGGAGATAAGAGGACACAGGGTGAATGAGCGTGGCACAGTGTTGGACAGTTTGCAAAGCAGACTTTGTTAACCTGGGCTGAACTCCTCCAGGTGCTCACACTGGTTTGTGAAAGGCAACAGTTACATGGTCAGTTTTGTGAGCTGGCTGACCTTGGTAGGATGAAAATCAGTCATGGTAAGAGTATTTACACCAGTTGGCAGGTACTACAAATCAGGGCTTCTTCCTGCCCCCAGGTTGTTAACCGTTTATCACACCACATATATATTACCTGGCACTGTTCTAGACTTTGGGAATAAGGTACAGACACAGCCCCTGCCATCATGGGGCACATAGATGCTAGAGTGATAAACGCTATGAAGACAATAGCACAGGCTGTCATGACAATGATGGGGGTGACAACGAAGCAGAGACCTGAACACAGAGAACTCCCCTGGGGAAGACAGACAGGTGGAATCTCTAGAGAAAGAGCCTGACTGCCAAGTTCAAATCTCAGCTCCGCTACTTAACTGCTCTGTGACCTTTGGCAATTCATATTTGTGCCTCAGTTGCCCCAGATGGAGATGAAGATGACACAACCACTTCATAGAACTGTTGGGTTTAATGAATTAAGAGATATACAGTGCTTCCAACAACACTTGCCATGGAATAGGCTCAGTAATACACAGTGTGTATGACCCGCGGGAAGGGCGTTCCAGGCAGAGGGAATAGCAAATGCAAAATGCCTGAGGCCGGAACAAGCTCACTGTATTGCAGGCATGGCAAAGAGGCCAGCGTAACCAGAAGAGATTCAGGGGTCTGTGGAACAGAAGAGGCCAGAAAGGTTTTATTGAGACATAACTGATATACAGCACTGTATAAGCTAAAGGTATAAATATAATTATTTGACTTAAAACATCATGAAATGATGACTATAAGTTCAGTGAACACCCATCATCTCATATATGTACAAAATTAAGGAAATAAACTTTTTTCCCTTGTGACTAAAGTGTTAGTCTCTCAGTTGTATTAGTCTCTCTCTTTGCAACTCTATGGACTGTAGCCCACCAGGCTCCTCTGTCCATGGAATTCTCCAAGCAAGAATACTGGGTTACCATTCCCTTCTCCATGGGATCTTCCCAATGAAGGGATTGAACTCAGGCCTCCTGCACTGCAGGCAGATTCTTTACCATCTGAGCCACCAGGGAAGCCTCCTTGTGATGAAAGCTCTTAGGACTTACTCTCTAAACAACTTTCATATATAATGCACAACAGTGTTTATTATATTTATCACGTTGTACTTTACATCCCTGGTACTTATTTATCTTATAATAGAAGTTAGTGCCTTGTGACCGCCTGCATACAATTTTCCTTCTCTTTATTCTCCCCCTCCCACCCCTACCTCTGGTAATCACAAATCTGGCCTCTTTTTCTACAAGTTTGTTTGTTTTTGAAGTATAATTGATGTATACCATTATGTTAGTTTCTGGTACACAATGCAGTGATTGGATATTTCTATACATTTCAAAATGATCACCATGATTGAGTCCAGTTACCATCCATCAACATACAAAGATACTATGTAGTTTTTGACTATCTTCCCCACACTGTACCTTTCATACACGACTCATTTATTTTATAAATGGAAGTTTATACCTCTTAGGTCCTAGAGTGTTTTAAGCAGGAGAGGGTGACATGATATGAGGGACACTCTAGAAAGGTGTGATGAGAAAGCAGCCTTGGTGAGGTGGACAAAGACAAAAACAGGGAGGACAGAGGCGAGTCCCCAGCAGGTATGCAGCAGAAGAGGCTTTCCTAGGTGAGGGCGTTGAGAGGACAGGAGAGGTGGACAGGTTTGCGACATGTTCAGGGGGCAGATCCCAGGGGAGGGGTGAATGTGCGGAGAGGAGGAAGAAGAGAATCTGAGCTGACTTCCTGTTCAGGGCCTGAGGAGCCAGATGGAGAGCACGTGGACCTCTACAGACGGAAAGTCTGGGGCAGGGTGGGATGGAGTAGAGGAAGGTGGAGTTAAGTGAGTTGCTAGAAGGCCTCCCACGCTGGGCCTAAAGCCGTCTCTTAGGCTGCACTGATGGATTCATTTTTCCATTTATCCCAGACGTTATTATTAAGCAGTAAAGCCTAGCAGTTATGAGCTGGGGCTGTTGCACAAGGCAAACCTGAATTTAAATCCCAGCTCCTCCACAGAGCAACAGGAGGGGAGAGGGAGGTGATTGGGTAGGGAGGCAGGTGTAAGCAAGGGGCCTTGCCAGTGGGCATTGTTCCTTATCTATAAGATGGGAATAGAGACCCTATAGGCTGTTGATGAAGTTGGGAAGCTGATATAAGTTAGGTGTGGAGCACAGCCTGTCTGACAGTTCAGCAGCAAAGAGAGGCAGTTGTGCCAAGCAAGCCTTGTGCTGGGTATTAGGGCTGTGATGATCGGTGGGCAGGATAATAGCCCCCAAAGATGTCCACATTCTAATCCCCGGAACCTGTGAATATGTTACTCCCAAGGGATAGGAACTTTCCAGATGGAATTAAGTTAAAGATCTTGAGATGGGGATATTATCCTGGGTTGTCCAGATGGGCCAAAAGTAATCTCCAGAGACCTTAGATGTGGAACAGAGAGGAGCAAGAGATCTAATGTTGCTGGCTTCCGAGGTGGAGGAAAGAGGTCATGAGCCAAAAATGTGGGTGGCCTCTAGAAGGTGGAAAAGACAAGGATGTGAATTCTCCCCCAGAGACTCTAGAAAGGAATGCAGCCCTGCTGATACCTTGATTTTAGCCCATGAGACCCATTCTGGACTTCTGAACTATAGAACTATAAAGTAATAAAATCTTGGCTTTAAGTCACTAAGTTTCTGGAATTTGTTACAGTAGCCATAGAAAACTAATACATGCTATAAGCAAAGACAGGCCTGGTTTTGCTTCCCAGAAGGTATGGTGCTGGTGTGGAAGACAGGTGTCCGAGGCCATTACACCCTGGTTGTACGGGATCAGAGATGTGCTGACAGGTATGGAGGTGGCTGGGGGCCCACAGGAGGCCCCTAACCTTACAGGGGCTGTCAAAGAAGACACTAATGCTGACAGAAGACCAAGAAGGAGTTAGAAACAGTAAAGAAGAGATGAAAGAGTGTCTCTNTTGCTTCCCAGAAGGTATGGTGCTGGTGTGGAAGACAGGTGTCTGAGGCCATTACACCGTGGTTGTACGGGATCAGAGATGTGCTGACAGGTATGGAGGTGGCTAGGGGCCCACAGGAGGCCCCTAACCTTACAGGGGCTGTCAAAAAAGACACTAATGCTGACAGAAGACCAAGAAGGAGTTAGAAACAGTAAAGAAGAGATGAAAGAGTGTCTCTGGCGGGGGGAGCGGGGGGAAGCTTGTGCAAAGGCCCAGGGGTAGGAGAGAGTATCCCTGGACAGATCTACCACAAACAGCCAGGCACCATGCTCGTGCTATGACCAGACAAAATCCCAGCTCCTTGGAGTTCAAATGAGATGGGGAGGGGAGAGACAATAAAACACAAACAAACACACAGATAAGATAACTCAGGCATTATCCTGAATTATGCTTTCAAGGTGAACTACTCAGGTTAATGGGAGACCTAGAGAAGCCAGGGCTGCTGGGAGGCAGGCACCTAACCCAACCGAGGGACCAGTCCCTGCAGCTCTCTGGGGAGCAGTTCCAGACAGGGGAAGCAGCAGTGTAAACTCTAGGACTGAAAGACAACAGGCAAGCAGTAGAGAGGTTTGGTGGGGCCTCGGGGTCTCCTGGGGCCACTTCTGAGGGTCTAGGGGCTGGAGACATGATGCTGCGCAGGCCTAACCTGACACTCATGTCCCCTCCCTCCAGGATCACCCTGACCTTCCTGAGCTCTCTCTCTGAGATGTGGCTGACCCCATTCTCTCCCAGTTCCAGTTCAAACAAGGTCTTCCCAGCAGACAGGACAACCCCAGTCCCACTGCCACATCCAGAAGTGACCACACAGGTTATGTGCTGGCCATGCAGCTGGGCACTGGGGCCAGGCTGTGCCACTTTCTAAAATGCCTGGCCTTGGACAAGCTGCTTGGATCCTCTTGGGCCTCATTGCCTTGTCTCTAAGAGGAACAATAGTAGTATCTACCTTACAGGGTTGGTATGAAAAAGCTGCTGCTGCTTAGTCGCTTCAGTCATGTAGGACTCTCTGTGACCCTATGGGGTGCAGCCTGCCAGGCTCCCCTGTCCATGGGATTCTCCAGGCAAGAATACTGGAATGGGTTGCCATGCCCTCCTCCAGGGGATCTTCCCGACCCAGGGACGGAACCCAGGTCTCCTGCATTGAAGGTAGATTCTTTACCGGGAGCCACTCGGAAAGCCCATATCAAGTGCTACCTTTATAGGAGTCATAGATAGTTATTTTAATGACCTCTTCCAGTCTCCTTGCTCCATGACGAAATAGAGGCCCAGAGAGGCCCAAACTCTTGTTCAAGGTCACAGAGCAAAGGCTGAGTTCCGACTGAAACTGAACTAGTCCCTTCTCGCGTCCAGCACGACCTCCCTCCTCCGAAGCCTTCCCAGCAGCTGGCTTCCCCGGGGCCTCACCCGGATCGTGTCCACGAGGCTTTGCACCTTGGCCTGGTCCAGCACAGACGGCAGAGGACGGATGAGCACGCTCAGCGGCACGTTGTGCACGGCGGTGATGCAGCCCGAGTGGATGCTGCCGCCCTGCGAGCCGCCGCTCGGCCCAGGTCCCTCGGGCGCCCCCCGGCCCGCCCCGGCTCTGCCCAGCGCTCCTCCCGCGCGGAGACCCATCATTCCGCCGTCGCCGCCGCCTGGGCCGTCGCGGGACGCGCCACCTCCACTCCCGGGCTTTAACCTCGGCCGGGCCGTACCATTCCGCGCGGGCGGAGGGGGGCGCAGCTGGGCAGCGCGGAGCGTCTCCCTCCCCTGGCCCCAGGGTGGTCCCGCTCACCAACGAGCGCCCCGGCGGGATCTCTGCTCCGCTTGCCCCCGGTTGCCCGACGCGCGCGGGGCTTCGGCCCTCCGCTGGGGGGCGCCTCGCCGCCTGCCCTCCGCCGCGCGGCGTCCCGGGAGTGGAAGCGGCCGGGTAGGCTGACTCAGGGTGAGTCTGCAGGTTGTGGAGTGGGAGGGGCGCGGGTGACGCACATTCCGGGGTGACTCAGGCCCATGGCGGGGGCACAGGGTAGAGGGGGCCGGACGTGCACAGCGAGGGTGAATCGGCAAAGCTCGGAGCTTGGCCGCCCGGCCCTTGGAGCGCTAGTAGTGATAGCCGCGGAGGTGATACTAATACCAAAGACAGTAGTAGTAGGAATCTGCTGAATGTGGTGCTGTCAGGCACTGTTCTAAACACTTTTGCATGTACATTACCTTATTTAAACCTCAACCCTACCAGCTAGGTATGATTGTTATTCCCATTTTACAGATGAGGAAACTGAGGCACAGCGAGGTTTAAGTGGTTTTCCCCCAAAGTCATGGGCCTAGTAAGTGGCTGAACCAGGGTTCCAAGGAACATTTTGTATATATTTATTCGGCTGCTTTGGGTGTTAGTTGCAGCCTGCAGAATTTAGTTCCTCAACCAGGGATGGCCCAACCAGGCCCCTTGCATTGTGCCTGTGGAGTCCTAGCCACTGAACCACCAGGGAAGTCCCAGGGAGCCTTTTGGAAGGGTGCTGACAGTGTGTGGGCACTGCACTGAACCTCCTCAATAACTGCTTTCATCCCCACAGCGCCTTGAGGAAGTTGACATGGTTGTTGAAGCACTTGTCCAAGGTAGGGCCCTGGAAATGAAATGCTGAGCTCAGAGTCTCAGGCCACTAAACACCTGCTTACAGATCACGACACCCAGGCTGCAAGGGGTGGTGGTGATGTGAAGTGAAGTGAAAGTCGCCCAGTCATGTCCGACTCTTTGCGACCCCATGGACTATACAGTCCATGGAATTCTCCAGGCCAGAATACTGGAGTGGGTAGCTGTTGCCTTCTCCAGGGGATCTTCCCAACCCAGGGATAGAACCCAGGTCTCCTGCATGGCAGGTGGATTTTTTACCAGCTGAGCTATCAGGGAAGCCCATGACTTAGGTCCAGACATACCAACTGCTATCGCCACTCTCTTCTGTTTAAGGCTCTCTATTCCTGTGATCCCAGGTTCAGCACCCAGTGTGCTCTGGAGCCAGAGGGAGGCAGGCAGAGGCTCCTGGTTTTAATCTCTGGTGTTTATAGCATCTGTGGCAACATTAAGACTTTGGCACAGACTGGCCTGGGTTCAGATCCCAAATGGCCACTCTCTGGCTATGTGGTCTCAGGCAGGAGGCAAGAGAACCAGCCTTCTCTTTTGTAAAATGATAGTGAGGGAATTGTGAGAACATTTGGAGATAATGGCTGTTAGAGGGCAATGTGTGCACTAAGTCGCTACAGTCGTGGTCGACTCTTTGTGACCCTGTGGACTGTAGCCTGCCAGGGTCTCTGTCCATGGGATTCTCCAGGCAAGAATAATGGAGTGGGTTGCCATCCCCTCCTCCAGGGGGTCTTCCTGACCCAGGGTTCGAACCCGCATCTCCTGCATTACAGGGGGATTCTTGACCGCTGAGCCCCTAGGGAAGCCCAAATCAGTGCTTACATAGTGATGATCAAGGAAGATGACAGGTTTCATCACGACACCCAGAGTGCTGAAGGAGAACCAGGAAAGACTTCCTGGAGGAGGGGTTATTCATACTGGAAAGTGAAAAAAAGTTTTCCTGGAGAGGGAAAACAGGGAAGCAGCAGGTGATGGTTTAAGATGTAGGATCTGGAGTCACTTGAATGGGATGGATTTAAGTCCTGGCTCCACCACCGACTAGCCAGCGTGATATGTGTGTGTGTGTGTGTGTGTGTGTGTCTGTGGTGGGGTACTCAACCTCTCTGTGTCTTGATTTCCTTTCTCAATTGCCAGGGAGAGTAAATGAAAATAACACATAGTGTTTATAAAGGAATCTGGCACATGTGTGTGTTCAATCACTCAGTCATGTCTGACTCTTTGTGACCCCCATGTACTGTAGCCTGTTGCCATTTCCTTCTCCAGGGTGTCTTCCCAACCCAGGGATCAAACCCGAGTCTCTTGTGTTTCCTACACTGGCAAGTGGATTCTTTACTGCTGAGCCACCTGGGCTTCCCCTCAGCCCCCACATTACTGGTAATTAGAGAATTTCATCCAGAGGGAAATTGTTCCTTTAGAACCACTTCCTCCTTTCAGAACGTAAGAAGAAACGAGGGAACAGCTTCTGGGATGGAAAAATGGAGAGTTGTCCTGAATCTTTCATCATAGTTTGCCCAGTGAGAACCCCCCACTCCTGGCAACAAATTCTGTATGTTGAGATACCTATGGTTCAACTCAAAATTGAATTTTAAGCCTTAAGAAGACTTATACTTCCACATATTTAAGATTTCTGGAGGCAGGTATATCCATGATTGGTGAGGAGATGATTGAACAATGTCAGGTTCTTTCCAGCTTTTTGTACCATCATCCTCCGTGTTCTTGTTTTTATCCGCATGCTTGCCCCTCATGGTCCCAAGATGTTTTGCTGTAGCTTCAAGCATCGTATACAACGGCTTTCAAAGGTGGAAGTTAGGACATTGACATCCCTTTGCCCCCCTTTTTAAGACTGAAGAAACCTTTAGTAACCATCCTCTGCCTCCCCACCCTTCTGCCCAGGAGTGTTTTCCTTATGTCTCAGCATACTTCCATGCCTAAACCAGTCCCTGGAAAGGAGAGTGGAATTACCCTGATTGTGTGCATGCATGCTCAGTTGCTCAGTTGTGTCCAACCCTTTGCAATCCTGTGGATTGTAGCCCACCAGGCTCCCCTGTCCATGGGATTTCCCAAGCAAGAATACTGGAGTGGGCTGCCATTTCCTCCTCCAGGGGATGGCAGGAGGAGGTATCTTCCCGACCCAGCGATTGAACCTGAGTCTCCTGCATTGGATTCTTTACACCTCGGAAGCCTTACACTGATTGGTTTAGCTTAATTGGTGTTCACCTCTGGGCTCNCTTTGCCCCCCTTTTTAAGACTGAAGAAACCTTTAGTAACCATCCTCTGCCTCCCCACCCTTCTGCCCAGGAGTGTTTTCCTTATGTCTCAGCATACTTCCATGCCTAAACCAGTCCCTGGAAAGGAGAGTGGAATTACCCTGATTGTGTGCATGCATGCTCAGTTGCTCAGTTGTGTCCAACCCTTTGCAATCCTGTGGATTGTAGCCCACCAGGCTCCCCTGTCCATGGGATTTCCCAAGCAAGAATACTGGAGTGGGCTGCCATTTCCTCCTCCAGGGGATGGCAGGAGGAGGTATCTTCCCGACCCAGCGATTGAACCTGAGTCTCCTGCATTGGATTCTTTACACCTCGGAAGCCTTACACTGATTGGTTTAGCTTAATTGGTGTTCACCTCTGGGCTCAGGAAGGTTTACCCTCCCCTGAAATTCATGGCCTCTGATCCCTGAACAGAACTGGCAAGGCCTGGTACTTCAACCTTGTTTTCCTGTGTGGTTTTGGGGAAGATTCCATGAGAAAGGAAGATTGATGGGGGAAGAGGACTGGCCAGTCAGCAGTTCCATTGTTTTGGCCCATCTATCCTTAAACTATCCATGGCATCACCAATGCAATGAACGTGAAAGGGCAAACTTTGGGAGATGGTGAGGGACAGGGAAGCCTGGCATGCTGCACTCCTTGGGGTCGCAAAGAGTCAGACACAACTGAGTGACTGAACACCACCACCCATAAACTAATGACATGAAGACCTGACCCTTGTGTTGGGATTAAGATGTACCTTCCACTGAGCCTAATGTAAGCATGCGACTGGAAGCTGGAGAAATTCTGGGATCTAACGATATTCTTTTGTTTTAGTTTGGGTTCTCCCAAAAGTAGACGCTGAGACCAGGACGTGTGTGCAGGTACTTTCGTGGGGAGCTGCTCGAGTTATCATATCACTGTAACACAAACCACTGCAAAATGCAGTGGCATAAAAACGACCATTTGTGTTATCCTCACAGATTCTGTGAGTCAAGAATTCAGGCAGGGCACCGTGGGCACTGGTTGTCTTTTCTCTGCAGTGTCTGGGCCATCAGCTGAGAGGTGATTCAGTGGCTGGGGGTGACTCAATGGCTGAGGCGAGAATTATCTCGAGGTGTCTTCACTCACACATACACTGGCCCGTCCTGCTTGGCAGCTGGAACACCTCCACGGGCCCTTTCCATGTGGCCTGGGCTTCCTCATAACATGGCAGCTGGGTTTCAAGAATGAGTGTCCCCAGAGAACTAGGCAGAATCTTCATGGCCTTTCCAGTCTAGTCTTGGAAGTCCCATGGCATCATTTCTGTGGTGTTCTATTTGTAGGAGCTGTCACACTACCACCCTGCCCCCAACCAGACTCAAGGGAAGGTACAGAGATTCCGTGTCTTGATGGAAAGAGAAGCAATGTCCTAAAAGAGCTTGTTCCCACAAACGAGATATTGTTGAGACCATCTTTGGAAGACAGTCTGCTATAGGAAGTAAGCCCAGGAAGGACTGGGGAAGGGAGAAATGCCAGTATAGAGGACGCTGATGAGCAGTTAACATGATGGTTAACTGGGGTCACTTCTGCTGGAGACACTGTGAAGAAACATCATGCATCAGAATCATTCCACCCTCAGGACCAAATCACCTCCCCNTATCAAGATTGCCAGGAGATCAGATATGCATATGACACCACCCTAATGGAAATGAAGAGGAACTAAAGAGCCTCTTGATGAAAGTGAAAGAGGAGAGTGAAAAAAAAAAAAGGGCTTATAACTCAATGTTCAAAACACTAAGATTATGGCATCTGGTCCCATCATTTCATGGCAAATAGATGGGGAAACAATGGAAACGGTGAGAGATTTTATTTTGGGGGAAGGGGCTCCAAAATCTCTGCAGATGGTGACTACAGCCATGAAATCAAAAGACTCTTACTCCTTGGAAGAAAAGCTAATGCCAACCTAGACAGAATATTAAAAAGCAGAGACATTACTTTACCAACAAAGGTCCATCTAGTCAAAGCTATGGTTTTTCCAGTAGTCATGTATGGATGTGAGAGCTGGACTATAAAGAAAGCTGAGCGCCCAAGAACTGATGCTTTTGAACTGTGGTGGTGGAGAAGACTCTTGAGAGTCCCTTGGACAGTAAGAAGATCAAAGCAGTCAATCCTAAAGGAAATCAACCCTGAATATTAATTGGAAGGACTGATGTTAAAGCTCCAGTACTTTGGCCATCTGATGCAAAGAGCTGACTGATTGGGAAACACCCTGATGCTGGGAAAGACTGAGGGCAAAAAGAGAAGAGGATGAGATGGTTGGATGGCATCACCGACTCAGTGGGCATGAGTTTGAGCAAACTCTAGGAGATAGTGAAGGACGAGAAAGCCTGGCGTGGTGTAGTCCATGGGGTCACAAAGAGTCAGACATGACTGAGCAACTGAACAACCACCACCAGGGACGTACCATGTGCTGAGTTGCTTAAGTATGGGTGCTGGAACATGTCACCCACTGGGATGACTCTGATTGGGTTGGAGGAGACCAATCAGCCACACCTCTGGGGTCAGTTCCCTTTGAGCCCCCTGGATGGGTTAAGTAATGAATACATGTCTGAACAAATGTGAGCTTTGTCGACAAGGAAAGGGTGGACCAAAGACCTGGATATGAGTGGCACGTCCCCTTGGCTTACCTTTGATCTCAGCTAAAATTGTGGTGAGAAGTATTGTGCAAATCCAGACTCACCTAGCGCGGCTGGCTTCCCAGCCAAGGCTTCCAGTGTCTTCCATATTTTCCATCCCTGTGGGAATCTCCTAGAGATGTTGAGATGTTCACCAGTGGCAACCAGAGCTGGTGAGTAAAAGTGTCTTTCGTTGTCACAGGTGGAGAATTATGAGAAACATTCCAGACCGTTTGGACCTTTCTTGAATCCTTCTCAGAGAATAGCAGTACCAGACCCATTGCTACAGCAACAACCCCACTAACAAAGCCTCTGTCTCATTCTTCTTGCCCCTGCACTCCTGCTTCCTGAAATCACCTCCCAAATAAACTACCTGCACTCAAGACTTTGCTACTGGGAAGTCAAAACTAAGGCAAAGGGGGAATTTCATGGATCATCCTCAATAGTTCTGAACCTTGCCTGTGTTAAAATTATACATGTCTTGTTAGATGACCGTGGACGTTAGACGACCTGTCTGTGCCTTGGTTTCCTAACTTTCAAAAATGGCCTTCATAATGGTGCCTAACTTGTAGAGTTGTTGAGAGAATAAAGAGTTGATATAAGTAAGGTCCTTAGAACAGTGCCCAACACACTGTAAGTGCTCAATAAATATGATAATATGTCAATATCATATTGTCAAATATCAAATCAAATATATTTGATAACATTTTAAATTTATAGATCTCAAATGTCTCTCTGTGTTTGCCCTTCTAGACTAGTCCCAACGTATTAGCCCAGGCTCCTGTTTGCAGGTGTAGAAAGCCAGCGTGAATCAGCTTAATGAATTGGAACAGTTGGCTACTCCCTTGACTGTAAGGTGAAACTAGGGCTCAGAGAAAAGTGGGTTCAGAGACTTTTTTCTGTCTCTCCCTTGGCAGAGGGATTACTTCCGTGGGATAGGAATGCGACTATCAGCAGGGCTTATCTTTGGCTTTTAGTAATAGAAACCTGACACACAGACACACACAGAAGTCACTCAGTCGTGTCCAACTCTTTGCAACCCCATGGATTGTGGCCCACCAGGCTGCTAGGTCTGACAAGAGAGGCTTAAAATGCCCCAACATGTTTCCTCTCAGGAAAGAGTCTGGAAGCAGGAAGTCCAGGACTAGGGTGGCTGTTCCACTGTCACCAGGGGCACAGGCCCTTTCTGTCAATTCCATCATTTTAGAGTAGGGTCACCTCCTAGTTCAAGGGTGTTCCTGAAGTGCTAGCCTGGAAGAAAGTGGATAAAAGGAAAGGCAAAGGATATGACCCCCTCCTTTTTCAGGTGCTGTCTCAGAAGCTCCATATAACACTCTCCCTTGTGTGTCATTGACCAGAATTTGATCACATGGCCACCGCTGGTGGCAAGGGCAGCTGGGATATGTAATTTTCATTCAGTGTGGCAATGTGCTCAGCTAACAGTGGAGTTTTCTTACTAAGGAAGGAGAGGATGGATATTGATAAGGAGTTAGCAATCTGAGTCACAGCTCTCAAGTTACAGGTCTTATGATTTGGAGAGAAGGAGAGAGGAAATTTCCAAGTTCTAGTCAGATGCCCAAATCTGAGCCAATCATCTATGGCCATGAGGGAACAAGACTTTTTTTTTTTTTTTTAAAAGCATGCTGCTGCTGCTGCCAAGTCGCTTCAGTTGTGTCCGACTCTGTGCGACCCCATAGATGGCAGCCTACCAGGCTCCCCCGTCCCTGGGATTCTCCAGGCAAGAACACTGGAGTGGGTTGCCATTTCCTTCTCCAATGCATGAAAGTGAAAAGTCAAAGTGAAGTTGCTCAGTTGTGTCCGACTCTTAGAGACCCCATGGACGGCAGCCTACCAGGGTCCTCCATCCATGAGATTTTCCAGGCAAGAGTACTGGAGCGGGGTGCCATTTATTATGACTTAAATGTGTGTAGTTCATTAAAAGAAAATTACTGGTTATGTGCTATTGGCTAGGTACTGCGGTAGACCCAGGAAATTTAATGACAAGCAAAAAGACTATCAGTCCCTTTCTCATAAAGCTTATAGTCTAATGGGGGAGACAGAATAACCAGATACCATAGCAATTAATGGAAAAGTGTACATTATTGGTTAGTGCTGTGAACCAAGATCATGTGGTTCTTGAGGAAGTGATCATCAAGCTGGGAGATGAAGACTGAAAAGAAATAACTAGTCAACAGTGGTGGTATTGGCATTGCAAATGAAGTATGTTACTGGTGGTCAGAACAGCTTATGCAAAGGCCCTGTGGCAGTGGGGAAAGCAAAACTGCTAAACAGAGGTGGCTGTAACTCAAACAGCAAAGGGGCTTATGTCTGAAGATTCAGCTAGAGTGATGGAAAGAGTCAGACTGGGTAGGTCTTTGAAAGCAGGTTCTTTTCCCCACCCCCCACAGTGAGAAATCATTGAGGCATTCAAACATAGAAAAGGAACAGGAGTGACATAATCAATCTGGATTTTTAAAAAGATCCCTGTGGTCACTATGGAGAGAGGAAGGGAGGTGGTGGAGGCAGAATGGATCCAGGGTCACCAGTAAGAAGGTAAGAGATGATGGTAGCTATGGTCTAGGGTGGAGACTGAGAAAACAAAGAGAAAAAAATAAACAGAACCTGATGGATTAGAGGGAATGGAGAAGGAGACAGATGCAGGAGAGAACCACATCATGGCTTCAGACTTGGGCTGGTCTGTGGTACTTTTGGGATAGCCATGTGGAGGTGGTTTGCAGGGAGATGTGGATTTGCAGCTCAGAGAGGAGGTCAGAATTGAAAATGTAAATTTGCAAGCCATCTGCATGTGGGCGAAAATTGAAGCCGTGGGTGTGATGAGATTGCTTCATGAGAATACACAGTGAGAAGAGGAGTCTAGGAGAGACCTTGAGGAGCACAGACCGGGACAGAAGAGGGAACAGGAAGCGGGTTCCTTACTTAGGCACAGGAAGATGAGTCTGCAGTGTCACTAAGTGGAGCAGCCAGAGCAGAGGAGAGTCAGAGTTGCATCCCAGAGGCCTTCTTTTGCGAGGACTGTGAAAAGCAGACTGGACATATGCTAATTGAGGTGCTCTGGGCTGCAGGTAATGGGGACATGGGCTTTTCCATATCTGCTCTGCTATCCAGGCTGTGGGGATCATGTAAGGCTGGTTCCCTTTAAGGTCCCTTAAAGGTTCCCCAAAGGTTCCCTTCGGAGAAGGCAATGGCACCCCACTCCAGGACTCTTGTCTGGAAAATCCCATGGATGGAGGAGCCTGGTAGGCTGCAGTCTATGGGGTCGCTAAGTGTCGGACATGACTGAGTGACTTCCCTCTCACTTTTCACTTTCATGCATTGGAGGAAATGGCAACGCACTCCAGTGTTCTTGCCTGGAGAATCCCAGGGATGGGGGAGCCTGGTGGGCTGCCGTCTATGGGGTCGCACAGAGTCGGACACGACTGAAGCGACTTAGCAGCAGGGGCAGCAAAGTTTCCCTTTAAGATGATACATTAGATGTTTATTAATATAAAATGATATCTAGAGTGGGTTCTGGTCCCTGGGCCTGAAACAAATGTAACGGATGCAGTAACCAATCAGGAGCGGTGTGGATGGCCAGGGAAGGTGTCAGGTGCCTGGGCCAGTCAGACTCCCTTTGGAAACTTTGTGGGGGATTTCCACACTGCTGTCATTGCTGGAGACACCTAGCACATAGCTCAGGATGCAGTCAGCTTGTCCAGAGGTGTTTGAAAGGAAGGGTGGACAGGCACCAGGTTAAGGGTATAAAATTTGAGTGCCCTGCCTATAAAAGGAAGAAAACTGAAAGGTGACTCAAAGGGAGATGCAGTTCCAGCCTATACTCCCAAGCCCTAGCCTGGCATTAGGCCCTCAGAGCACACCCCTACCCTGTGAGTCTGTGCTGGGGATTGGAGTTAAATGGCACTAGGTTAGTGGTCCCCAGTGAAGTTGTTTAGTAAGGCGAGGAGAGATTTGCATTTTGAAAGCTCACCAAGCCAGCTGGCAAGTGGAATGGACTGGTGCTCCACCGGCTTACTGAACACTTTCGGTGACAGGTAGCCCACAGGCTCTAGGGGCAGCTCCTGGCTTTGGAACAACGTTGCTGAGCCAAAGTCAACCTTTTTGCATGCCTGCATTTGCCACTTGTATGACCAATAGGACTAGCCAGAACCCCTCCTCCCCTCCCCCGCAGAGAGAAGGGTGAAAGTGGGGAAGAATATAGGGGTTGTAAACTGGCTGTCAAGGGACAAATCTGGCCCACAGTTGTATTCGTTTGAGAGGTGCAGTTAATTTGAATTGCAATGCTTTAAGGTGAAACATGCTGTTTTCAGGTGCTAGCATCCCCTAATGTCTTAGGGCAGCCTGCCTCATTCACTTATGTTATTAATCTGGGTCTTGAACCCTTTCAGTTTGCAATCCCAGTAGATGAGGACTGTTTAGGACTGAGGATGCCTGGAACCTCGTGGATGTCAAGAGAATGCTTGAGCTGTGCGACAGCTGGGGACAGCTACAGGCTGGTCAGGCTGGTGGGGCGAGGATGGGATTGAGTGGAACAAAAATCTGGCTGCTTCTTAGATGTCCCCCCACCCAACCTGTCCCCATCACAAGGTCTAGAGGCACTGGTGAGTGGCCAAAGTCCCTTTAATATCCCTGAATTGCCTTACAAGTAATACTGCTGAAGGTGAGGGAGGGATGGGAGTCTGGGGTGGGAGATGGGGGAGGAGAAGGGAGGGAGAGCGCCAAGCGCTCATACAAAATATGGCCAAAAGGCTTAGCATGCATGGAAAATTATTGCTGTCGGAAGTTCCTATTTACAGGATCAACACCCTCCGTAGTTGCTTCTGCACCCCCTCTCCCTCCCCTCATCCCTGCNAAGGGAGGGAGAGCGCCAAGCGCTCATACAAAATATGGCCAAAAGGCTTAGCATGCATGGAAAATTATTGCTGTCGGAAGTTCCTATTTACAGGATCAACACCCTCCGTAGTTGCTTCTGCACCCCCTCTCCCTCCCCTCATCCCTGCCACCTCCCTTCCCAGGTGGGCCTGGAGCTGGGAAGCCCTAGAGAAGTGCACCCTCTCCCGGTGAGGGGCCCCCTCTAGGCTCCACCCTCATTTGCGGCTTAGCAAGAGGGCGGAGGGTCAAAGATTCTGTGACTCCTGCCCCCCAGCTGGGCGCCTAGAGATGGGGCAGAGGCGTGTGCTTAAAGCAGACGGGGCCAGGGCCCTCGAGCATGGAGGTGTGTGCTTCGGTCCTCACCCAGGCAGGCAAAAGCGCGGCGGGGGAGGTAGTGGCGGCCAATGGGGGCGCTGCTGGGAGCCCCGGCCCCTCTGCCCGGGAGAGTTGCATAGACGTGGCGGGAGGGAGCGCTCCTCCCCGGGAGCGGAGCGGGCCGGAAGCCCCAGCCGGTCCCTGGAACTTGGGGTTCCTCATGAAGAGGAATGAATAGGAAACATATCGGGGAGGCTCCTCTCTCCGGTCTCCCTGCAGTGGGAATAGAAGGCTCAGGAGGGCGGGGGCCTGCCCCAAGACTGACCTCCTGATGTCCCCCCCCCCCAGTTGAGGGTCAGCAGGCTATCCCTCCCATTCTCACGCCCCCTTCCCCAGCAAGTTCAGGCTTTGATGAGGGTAGGGCTTCTCCCCACTCCCCGAAATGGGGTGTGTTGGGGTGGGGGATAGCCCTCTATGGCCTTTTCTGTCCCTCTCCTTGCCTGGCTCCCTGACCTCCCAGTCCAGCTGGGGAAGCCAGACCATTACTGGGTGAGGGCAAGAGATTAATTAGAATAATAAATAGATAAATAAATAAATACACAAATAAATACACTGGAGAGGCCCAGCCGGATGGGGAGAAGGGCATTTGTGAGGTGCCCCAGACCTCCCCCCAATATATAAAGAGGGTACCTGTAGTCCTGTGGGTAGGAAAAGTGCTCAGAGAATCTGCGGGAGGGGCTGTCCCAGGGTGAGAGAGGGGCTACATTAGGTGGCCGAGCCCTGAACTGGCCCTCATGTCTGCCCCAGGTCAGGTGAACTCAGAGGGTTGAGAGCTGCTAGTGGGATGAGGGGTCTGGAGAGAGTAGGGGGTGGAAATGAGTAAGAAGGTCCCCCAGAGGATGAGGAAGGTGGTGGGTGAATGGCTAGACTAAGGCCAAGATATGGGCAAGGGGATCTGGGACAGGCTGGGGCCTCCGAGAGTGAAGATTAGATTCCTAAGGCCTGCGTCCTGGTGTGGATGGGGAATCCATGACAGGCGTGAGAGTCAAGGGGAGGTTTAAGCCTTGAGTGGGGGGCTCCAGTAGAGAACCGGCCTGAAACGCAGTTGGGAAGTGAGAGGAAAGGTCTGCAAGTCAGGGAGACTCCAGGGTATGGACGGGCGAAAATTCCGGCTAGGGGGCCCAGCAAACGTGCGGACCTGGTGCCTGAGTTGGTAGCCTTGAGGGCGCGGACAGCGGGTCAAGGTCCGAATCTTGGTAGCCGGTAAGGACGAGGTGGGTCAGAATGTACTTGGGGAAGGCAGTGGCGGAAGCGAGTTCTGGGTTTAGGGGTCGGAGAGAAAAGTTCCGGTCTGGGAGCAGGGTCCCCAGGAGGGCTGTGGGCAGGGGGACGCAGCTGGGGGACCCGGGAGCGCGATAGGAGGCTCAGCTGGCGGGGCCGGCGGGCGGCGGTGGCGGGGGTGGCTCGGCCCCCTTGACGCAGGCGGCCTCGCAGTGCTTGTGGAGGTAGGACTTGAGCGCGAAGCTCTTGTCGCACTGGCGGCAGCGGTAGTGCTTGAAGGCCGAGTGCGTCTGCATGTGCGCGCGCAGGTTGGAGCGGTCGGCGAAGGCCTTGCCGCAGTGCGCGCAGCCGAAAGGCTTCTCGCCGGTGTGCGAGCGCATGTGGCCCTGCAGCAGCCAGGGCCGCGAGAAGGCCTTGCCGCACACGCCGCACTTGTGGCGCAGGTTGTGCGTGAGCACATGCATGGCCAGCGCCGGCATGGACACGTACGCCTTGCCGCACGTCGGGCACTTGCGCGCCAGCTGGCTGTCCAGGCTGCGGTGCGTCTGCTTGTGGCGGCTCAGGTTCGACGACGTGGCGTACGTCTTCCCGCACTCGGCGCACGCGTGCCGGTGCCCG
>SJYA01001955.1:2040996-2160348 GCA_006410615.1 Neotragus moschatus | reverse complement strand
CGCACGCGTGCCGGTGCCCGCCGCCCGCCGGCGTCCCTGCGCGCCCCGCGCGCCCCCCGCCGCTCCCGGCGTCCCCTGCGCCGCCCGCGTCCCCGCCGCGCCGCCGCCGCGAGCGCCCGTCCGAGATGAAGAAGGCGTCCATGGAATAACTGTCGGTCACGGCCGCCTCCCCGCGGAAGTAGCGCGCCGACAGGCTGGACTGAGGGCTCTCAGGGTCGCTGTACTCTTCCGGGGCCGCCGGCGGGTACGCGGGCTCGGCCGGCGCCAGCTCCAGGCCTGGCTTCTGGTCCGCATCGTAGCTGCTGGGGGGCAGGCAGTGCGGGGCGTAACCTGGAGGGGATGAGACAAGAGCGGGGAAGGTGAGGCGCCCAGGAGGCGTCCCCTGGCCTCTCTTTGGGAACTGAAGTGTGCTTGTGTATTAGCAGTCGCTGTCCTGCTTCTGTGCTTCTGGGGTCAGGATGCCCAGGTTCAGATCCTAACTCCATGGGCCACAATAAAAACCCCCCAACTCCATCCTTGTGGAGCATGGTGAGGTCAAATTCTACTGATTTGGTGTTGACTATCTTCTTAAGTGTTCAAGGCCACGCAGGGAAGGTATTGTATGATCTGTACAGAGAGAGAAACTGAGGTATATAGTCCAAGCCCACAAGTATTTGGTGGAGCCAGGATCCAAACCTTGGCAGCCTGAAGCCAAAACCCAGACTTTCTTTCTTCCAGCAGCATTCTGCCATTCCAGTCCTTTGACTCATCTGAATCTCAGCTTCCTCGTTTGCAAAATGGAGCTTATGATCGGACACTCCTTCCCAGGGTCTTTGGAAGGACTAAGTGATGAAAAGAGCCGTGCATTAATTGTTCCTATGCACCAAGCTCCGCCTCCATGCTTTACTCTTGTTAACTCATTTAGTCATCCCTGACCCTATGAAGTAGATCCTGTTTTAATTCCCATTTTACATATAAGGAAGTAAAGAAAGAGCACACAGCAATTGCTATATAAATGTTAGCTGTTACAATTATGCTTTTTACTTGCTTGAAAAAGCGACTTTGCTGAAGATTGTTCAATTGCCCCCCGCCCCCCAGGGTGAGATCTGTGTGCCCAGCACGTGCCTGGTTCAAAGGAGGAGTACAAAGAATAGACATTGTATGAACGAATCACAGTCCTGTTAAACCCACCTCCCAGGGTTGCTGGGGGATTTAAAAGAGGTCAAGTACGTGGCATGTAATAAATGCTCTAAGAGAGGCATGTCCTTGTAACTTGCTCCCAAGCCCGTTTTGCTCCCTGCTCCACTGGAAGCCTTCTGGAGTCCCCTTGTGAGATTCATCCCCGCTCTGAGCCCCTCCTTCCTCTCTAGAGTTGGACCAGAAATCCTGTCCTTTTCAGGATCTAGTGACTGTTGGGTGGGTGGGCTGGCACCCTCCGAGGACATTCTACAGGGGCTTTCCAAGGGCAGGCACCACCCTGATTTGACTCTGCCTCCCTGGGCCTTGCCTGGTCCCAGCACCTTCCCTGAGGGCCCTGGGGCCTGGGCTACCTGGAGAGTTTCTGGCAGATATTACACAAACTTAACCTGGCACTGAAATACCAAGTATTTCCCTTGTCCTTTGATTGCAAAAAACAATTTAGGCTTCTTTACACAGAGTGGCAAAGCTGGAAATATGACCCTCCATCACCCCGAACATCCTTGATTCAAATGAGCAGGTAGAAGCTGGCTTTGTAAGCAGGGAACTGGATTCAGAGCTTTCATCCCCTGAAACAACCTGCCTGATTCAGCCTTTGTGCTTTTGCCTCTCGTCGGACTTTGGGATGGTCACAGGGTGAAGTCTGTGCAGAAGGCACCCTGGCCCAGAAAGTGTACCTTTATTTTTTAACGCTGTCCCTTCAGCTGCCCAACAGGGACCTCTACACACAATGACTGGGGGTGGTGGAGGTGGAAGACTCAGTAGAGAGGGCACTGGTCAGATGCAGGGAGGGTAGTGGTGGTGGCAGTTTTATAATGGGACAGGTGTGCAGCCTCAGCACCCCATTCTCCCCTCCTGTCTGCCTTTGATCAGGAGGTTCCCCTTCCTCCCACTCCAGGAATCAGGCCTGGTACTAAAGCCCCGAAAACTTTCAAAGAGTGTTGTTTCAGACTGAGTCAAATACCTGTTAGGCATGCTTAGACTCCCTCTTTCTTCTGTGTTTCTTCCTATTGTGATTATTGATGATAATGATAATACTGGCTGATATTTACTGAACACTTACTAAGTACCAAGCTCTGTGCTAAGTGCTTCACTCCCATCACCTTGCTGAATCACCACAAAAATACCTGTAACAGATAAAGAAACTGAGCTGCAGAGAGGTGGTTGTACTTGCTTAAGGGTGGGATAAGAGTTGGAACCCACTGCACCACCCCTCTTCCACACTCTGGGAGGAAGGGGCATGGCTGGGCTGTTCATCTACTGGTGAAGCCCCAGCTAGTGAGCACTTGATAAGTATTTGTGAAATGGGTGGTGAATGGTGATAAAGATTTGCTAAGCCAGCCTCAGTCCCTAGTGCAGCAGGGTCTGCCAGGACCATTCTGTCTACCAGATCTTGGGACAACTTGATTTCCTGACACTGATTTTAGCTGGGTGACCTAGAGCGAGCTGTACGTCTTCCTGCATCCCTGTTCTGTTCTCTGGGTATGGGGATAGTATAGAATCCATTTGGACGGGGTCACCGATCGTGTGACCTTGGATGTGCTATTATTAAGGAACAATGGCATATTGGTTAAGAGTACAATTTTGGTACCAGACTACAGGATTGAGTTCCAGCTTTACTATTCCTGGCTGTGTGATCTTAGACAAAGTGTTTGACCTCTCTATGCCTCTGTTTCCCCAGCTGTGAAATAGGGGAAAATAAAAGCACCTAACCCACACAGTTTGTAGTACAGAGTCCATGAATAAATAAACAATAAGTGAAAAGTGAACAAATAACCAACATTCCCAGAGGACTTTCGTGTCTGATACAGTTTAAAGGTTTTAAACACAAATGCATCCCACTCTCATGGCTCTGAGGTTGGTACCATCTTACAGATGAGGAAACTGAGGCATAAAGTAGTTGTTAAGCAACATGCCCAGGGTTGTGCAGCTAGTAACTTAGAGCCAGAATTCCAACCCAGTGCCTGACATGATACATGTTGGCTGTTACTCTGAACAATAACAATCTCCCCAGGTGGGTTTCTGTGCTGGAAACCCACAGTTTTCTTGATATCCGCACAGACACATCTTGCACCTCCAGCCTGGGCCACTGTTTTCTCACCCAGGATGTGTAGGTTCTGGCTCACACTCTGATGAGAAAACTGGTGATCCAGAAAATTGGTAGCAGCTCAATGGTCTGGGCAGTCCTGGCCCTAGCGGCACTCTCTTTCTGTGGTGCCCTCTGGTGGTGACTTGCAGTACTGCAGCACTCCCGTTGCTGGGGGTCTCTATATGGAAATACTGGCAGCTCAAAGGCTGAGCCTCTGCTTAGGGACAGATGCGGAATTGCCTTCCGGTCAGGAATTGTGGGGCCAGACATGGTGGCCAGCAGCTGCAGAGTTTGGCATGAGTTGTGGGGTGGGGCTGGAGGGTTGTNGGTGGTGACTTGCAGTACTGCAGCACTCCCGTAGCTGGGGGTCTCTTTATGGAAATACTGGCAGCTCAAAGGCTGAGCCTCTGCTTAGGGACAGATGCGGAATTGCCTTCCGGTCAGGAATTGTGGGGCCAGACATGGTGGCCAGCAGCTGCAGAGTTTGGCATGAGTTGTGGGGTGGGGGTGGAGGGTTGTATGAGAGTTTATGTGGTCATCTTGGTGGAGGTAGTTCTAACTTGCTTTGTGATCGTGATCAGGTTGCCTAACCTGGACTCTGTCTCTACCTGTAGAAGGTTGAATGAGATGCTCGAAAGACCCTTGTTGCATCGTGGCTGAACCAACCCCTCAATGATGCCCATTGTCCTGTCCCCTACCCTCCAATCCTTATCAGCTCCATCTCATTCTCAGACTCACAGACCTCTCCCTAGCTATGTGACTTTGAAAGTGAAAGTCGCTCAGTCATGTCCGACTCTTTGTGACTCCATGGACTATACAGTCCATGGAATTCCCCAGGCCAGAATACCGGAGTGGGTAGCTGTTGCCTTCTCCAGGGGATCTTCCCAACCCAGGGATCAAACCCAGCTCTCCCGCATTGCAGGGGGATTCTTCACCAGCTGAGCCACCAGGGAAGCCCATCTGACCTCGGGCAAGTTATTGAACCTTTCGGTGCTGCATCTGGATAAAGGAACTTATAAAAGGACTGACTGAATTAGTGATGTATAATGCTTAGTGCAATGCCTGGCACACAGTAGCCTCTCAAGCTGTTATTTAGTTGTCATTATTATTGTTCCTACATTTTCTAGTGATACCGTCTAATCTGCTAAAGCGTGACGGGGACACATGGGTCATCTCAGGCTGCTGTGTTACCTTGGGCAAACCACCTCACTTCTCTGGACCTCAAGCCTGGAGAACCCTTTAGGACACTAGAGGCAGCACTTTTCTGATTCTGTGCATGGAACTCACACAGGTTTTAGATGCCTTCCTCTGTCCTACAGGTGACTATAGAAGGATGAGTTACCTGTCTCCCTGCTGACAGGGTGAGATAGGCCGCTCTTGTTTGGCAACAGAGGCAGGGAGGGCCAGGGACCCAGGGAGAAAAGACTGACTCTTTTACTCATATTCCAGCTGTGTGACCATGGGTAAGTCACAAAGCCTCTCTGGGCTCCAGTGCCCCATTTGCAGGATAGAACAGAGCCCCTGCAGTCACATGGGGCTATAAGGAAGGCTCAGCAACACTTAGGAGAAGTAGAGATGTCATGTACATCACCCAAGCATGACTTTTGATTTTCCCTGCTCAAGAGTTTTGATATTTTAGACTGAAGGTCCAGTATACATTAAAAAAAATATTTTGCAAGGGAATTTTATGAGAAATCAGGTGCTGGGCATTTCACAAACATTCTCTCTTCCAGTTGTCTGACCCCCTGGGATGAGGGTGGGGGATTCTCTGAGAAGCACTACTGCTTCCAGCTACCGTTGTGCCCACCCCCTGTGCCAGGCACTGCACTAAGTCCAGAGGCCTGGAGAGGGCAGAGGACTTGCTCAAGGTCACTGGAGGAGGAGTAAGGCTTGAAATCCTCCAGAATCTGTGTTTTTTTTTTCCCAAAACCCCTGGGCAGGCATGGAGACCTGTTGAGGGAGGGAAGCTTTTCAACTGGTGGGAGGCAGGAGCGGTGAGTTTCTTCAGATACCACCAGCTAGTTGGCCTGTGTCTAATGTAATGATGGGGTTTTGGGGGTGGGGAGAAGCTATTCTTCTAGAAAATGCACCAGCCCTTTGTAAACCTTTGTAAATAATTAATAAAAGTAATGACTAACCCTGGTTGAGCACTTACTGTGTACAAGGCACCCTGCTCGGTATTTTATGTCTGTTAGCTCATGTCTAAGGGAACGTAGTGGTCACTTGCTCCAGTGCCCTACTTCTGAGGAAGCTGAAGCCCAGAAAGGGGCCTTTACCAGGTCACAAAGCAAGTTCCCACCAGAGCTAGGCTGGCCTTTTGCCTCCCAGGCCAGTGTTCTTTTTCCCAGTCTCCCTCAGGTTCCCAGTGTCCCAGACTTCCTCCAGGGAATCTCCAGTCCAAATCTCACTTCCCTGTCTCTAGTTGGGTAGAAGAGAGGGGCCTAGTGATGGGCCAGTTTCCCAGGTAGCCCACTTTCCTGAGGAGGGCTGGGTCCTGCTAGGTGGGGGGCTGGAGGGGCTGCTGCATGAATATATTTAGAGCTGCGTCGTGCTGTGCCAGGGCCTCGGGCCTTGAGAATCAGCTCCAGCCAGCTGAGCAGAAAGCCAGGTCTGTCAGCAGCAAAGCGGGATAAAAATAGTTTCTCCTGTCTGCTCACAGGGCTGGGCAAAGGGGCTGGTGCCTCCCCCTCCCCTTAGTATAGCATCTTTGTTCGCAGTTCCCCGGGCACTGGACCAGAAATGACACCCACCTCCTCCAAGGGCCTGGCAGCTGGTACACCTGCCCACTGGGGAGGGGGCCCCTGAGTCCAGATGAGTGGGAGACAGAGTGGGGTCTGGCCCAACATGATTAGGGCTGTAGGGTGTAGGGCTCGTGCCCACTGACTCAAACCCAGGGAATGTTGAGAGCACTCCAGAGCCTCTCCCCACTGTCCCTGCCTCCTGAAATCCCCCATATTCTGGTTTCTCCTGACAGTGACCCAATTCCTGTGGCCCACAGGGAGGGCCACAGCTCTGCAGGAATCAATAGGAAAGATTCTTCAAGGGGTTGTGGAAATAGGCCTGGTGGCTGAGGGTCTGGAGTTACCCAGCACTGGTTGGTGGAGCAGCCTCCTGCTCCCTCCCGGGCATCTCTGGGGCTCTTTCTGGGCCTCCTTCTGGAGACCTGGTGTCTTGTATAATGTACGTTGTCTCTCGGGGCACCCTGTTTCCTGCCCTACCCTTTCTGTGCCCCAGAAGAGGCAGAGGGCCCATTCCAACCTCCCTTCTTAGCCAAAGGCTGGCGGTGGCTACTCCATCCCAGGGGAGACCACAGCTGGAAAGAAGCCAAGAGTTCTGGGGCCTCATCTCTCCCAGCAGCATCTCCCAGTGCCCCCACCCCCGCCCGAGAGCGCCTGAGGGGTTGCCTCTGGAGGCTGAAGCTAACCTTCGCCTGCACTCTGTGCTTGCTGCCCTGTGCCCACTCTGTGTGTGGATGCGCGTGTGTTTGGGATGTAGGAACTTGATGTACTCTCCTGACCTCTATGAGGAGCCAAAAACTGAGACTTTCTGAAGAGTGGACATTCAGCCTGGCTTCTTCATGTCCCCCTTGTGACCCCAGGCTTAAGGCGAGGCATGGACCCTAGATTCAGTATCCCATATTCAGTATCCCATTTCTTTTACTGCACATTCCCGCTGACAGGTTTTTAAGAAAATCGAGTTTTGGGTCCCTGAAAGGCCAGAGCTGAAAGAGATCAAGTTTGGCTGCTTATTTTTGTAAGAGGGAAACTGAGGTTCGGGTAGGGGAAGATTAGTTCAGAGCTTCAGAGGAAGCTGGCTCTAAGACTTGAACTGGCCAGCCTTGAGAATGGACCTGGACATGACCTTGGACTAGAAATTGGATCTGGATCCGGATCCTGGAGCATGAATGTTGACTTGGACATGGATTGAAACTTGAACTTGGACATGGATTTGTTCTGAATTTTGAAGTGAGCCTGTAACCTGGGACACTGACTTTGGAACTAGACTTCAGACCTTGTCCTAGAATGAAGGTTGGACATGGACTTTTGAATCTGAACCTCTGCCATGTCTCTAATCTTGACCTTGGACCTAGACCAAGACCAAGATGCCAGGGGCAGAGGTAGTTAAAACACTCAGGCGGGCCTGCTCTGTGTCCTTTGGCCCCTCCACAGCCCTCTCTGAGCTCCCTCTGCCAAGGGACCGGGGCTACCCTTTTGCATCCCTGCATCCCAAATAGGCTTTCTAAAGTGTGGGGTAGACATGTGGCAGTTGGGGACTTTGAGCAGATTCCCAGGCCTGGCCTGGGGCGACTCCTTGGCGCTGTCAGAGGGAGTGAGCGGAAGCGGGTGTTGGTATAATGTGGTCGACTAGAGAAGCCCACGGGCAGAAGTTGGAGTGCCTCCTCAGCTGCTGGGGAGGCTTAATGTAGCTGTGGAGGGCAGACAACTGCGTCACTGGATTGGCATCGATCTCTCATCTGCCTGGGTAGGGTGCACTCTGAAGGCGTATGAGGGCAGGATGTGGTGGGGGTTAAGAGGGTGGAGGACCTGGCATCCAGCTGGAGTTCAGAGTTAGGGTGTGTGGCGAGGTCGATATTCCGGGGGCAGTGAAGAGGTCCACAGGTCCATGGAGACCACTGGTGTGCAGCTGGGTGGGCAGCTTCCTTCTCTGAGATGGATGAGTCCCTAGCATTCCCCAGGAGGGGGCCCAGGCCTGGGAAGGGGTTTGATGGAGTTGGAGGATGAGGTTTTGAGAGGGTTGGGAGGATGTGAGTTGCCATCTCACTGAGGGACTGAATCTGTGCTTACAGTCACCCGGGGGAAAGGAGGGGAAGGGAGGGCTCCACGGAGTCAGAAAACAGTGGAGAAGAAAGAGGGGGAGAAAAGAGGCATTACGCTGGAGAGGATGGTGAAACTAGATCTGCTCTCCCGTCTTTGGGGAGCGCTGCAGAGAAGCCTGGAACTTGCCCCGTTGTGGGGCTTCTTCCCTACTGAGGTGCATTCAGGGGGAGTCTGGAGCCCAGATGTACCTGCCACACCCTCTGCCGGGCCCACAGCGGCTGCTGTTGTGTGTGTGTGTGTGTGTGTGTGTGGAGGAGGAGGAGTCCTCCAGGAATTCTCCAGCACTCCCAAGCTTTCCCTGGGCTGGGGGTACTCTTTAATTTGGAGTCTTGCATCTTCATCAATCAGGAGCCTGTGGTTCCCCTGACCTCCACATTCACAGGCTCCCTTCCTACCCCCCACCGCCACCCCAGATTCCCCTCCCGTTGGTCTCACCCTGACCCTGCAGCCGTTGTTGCTGCAGGAATGGCTTGTAAGAGGATCTTTCTAATAACTGGAACTATCTCCAGCCCCAGGCTCTCCCCCTTTCCCGCCCTCCTTTCTCCTCCCCCCTCCTCCTCTCCCTCACTCTCCTCACCTCCCCCCCTCCTCTCTTTCTCCTTGTTTACCCAGCACACTTACACACGCTGGGAGAGAAAAACGTCGGCTCAGCAATTTTTCACACTTCCCTCAAATGCTCAGCAAGGTTATTTCCGGCAGAGCGGAGACAACGGACCACTAGATGCCGGCAGGCTCTCGGAGGACCCCCAGCACCCCTACCCACCCGTGGGATGAGGGAGCCTTCATTTCCCAGTCTGGCCACACCCCAGGGATGGAACAGCCCCCCTGCCCCATAACAGAATAAGGCAGACTCTGTTTCCCAGCCGCACTCAGGCTTGAAGGGTCACCCCTTGGTCTCTGGCACTAACCATTTACTGCAGACACTGCCAGGGCAGCCAGGGTAGAGTACCTGCCCTCAGCCTGGGGCTGCCTGCAGAGACTGAAGCCAAGAAAAGTGCTTGGCCTCAGAAACTCTGCCACCCTCAGCCAGACGTCGAATGGTAAATGGAGCCCTACAGAAACCCTGACAGTGGCCCCATGCACTCTGTTAGACTCTCATCCAATCATCTCCAAAGCCTCCCACCCCACACTTGACCTTCATAGAAACTGAGCTTGTCAAAGTTAGAAGGATGCTTAGATCATGCCATCCAAATTCTTTCACTGTTGAGATGCAGGATCAGAGAAGGAAAGGCACTTGCCCAAGGTCACATAGTAAGTCAGAGACCTAGAGCCCGCCCGGGCCTCCTGGAGTTCCAGGCCAGATATCAAATTGTCAGGACAGCCTCATGATTCCCCAGAAGGAGCTGGTCTGGAGCCCTTTAGGGAAAGGGCCAAGGACAGAGTGGTTCTAGGGGGTTAAAGCTGGTAGAACATCCCTGCTGATGGCTTGGCCTTTACCTTGCTTCCCACTATTTGCTCAGAGGCTCCTTTCAAAGCTTTTTTGGACTGAATTCAAGGCAAGGCATTCCTGCCTCCCTCCCAAGGAACAGTCTGCAGTTTTGGCTGTGCATGAGAAATTCTCTGGGCTTCTCTGGGTTTCCTTAGCTGGCCTGGGACAGGATCAGGGGCCCTCAGTGGGCAGGAACCCAGGGCTTTGTGTCCATCCTCCAAGGTGTCCACATTTCAGGCTTGCAGGCATTTCCATTTCTACCGAGGTCCCCAGCCCTGGCATGGACCCAGGTCCACCCTCTGTCCTGCCAGCACTCAGATAAGCCCAGACATATCCCTAGGATTCAGTCCTCAACCCCAAGAGGCCCTGGGGTCAAGAAAGAGGACAGTAGAATAAGAAACGTGGGGCAAAGAAAAGGGGGTTGATTCTCTTGGGGATCTGGGGGAGGCCAGGGGGTGTGGGCTGGAGCTGTATCCTTGTTCGCTCACTAATTTCTTTGACCTTGATGAGGTCACAGAGCATTTTACCCAGCACCCTCTTGCTACCTGGCTTGGCGGAGTGATGGAATGTGGGTGAAGTGCTTGGAAATCCCTGAGGCAGAAGCTCCCACCCTCCTGCCTTTGCCATCTCAGCTACCCCCCCATCTTCAATCCTTTCTTTCCTCCTTTTTCTCTCCTATCTTCTTTCCTTCCCACTTACACACACACACACATGCATGCACACACAAAACACACACATACACAACACAGTCACACGCACACCCCAAAGGTGATGCCACATGTGATGTCAGATTTCTTACTGCCAAAGGGATGCCTCCTCTTCAGACACCTGTCCTGGTGGGGACCATCAGAGGAGAACCCTTTTGTGATCCCCTTGGTGGGGGATGGGGTCCACAGAACCAGTCTCTAATTTTTTCCCCACAACCTCCAGAGATCACCCCTTTGGGGGCCTGAATGACCTCTCTTGTCCCCCAAATACTTGTCACTATAGGAACTTGCTCTGAAAAGAAATAGAATGTGTTGGGGGTGGGGGACTGACAAGAAACAGCAGGGTTGGCTCTAGAGGGGAGTGAGAAGCTGGAGGGGGGAAGAGGGTGCAACCTAGGAGACCAAGAGCCACCTTGGGGGAACTCCTCCTAGAAATTCCCTCTTCCTCTCAGTCTCCAGGACAGGCCCAGCCTTTGGCAGGCATGTGGCTGAGGGTAACAAAAGAGTTGCTGAGAGAGGGGGCTGAGAAGACTTATCTGGCATCACCAGGGGGAGCAGACTTGAAGGGAAAGAGGGTGCCCCCAGCCACCCCTAGGGAGCCAACCCTCTCTCCTCAGGGATTGGTAGTCCAGGCCAGTTTACCTTCCCCATCAAGGAAGCACTCTCGGACAACCAACCTCCTTCCCTCAACCAGGAAAAGGGGACCCTTAGAACGCCTTGTGCATTAGCCCCCCAACACTAACCCTTAATGGACACCACTCTCTCTCTCTCGATTCTCTCACCATCCCTCACTCCAGTTCCAATCTAGGGCCACAACTTTCAAAGTCCAGGCTGACGCTCGCTCGGCGGCGGGATGGGCCGACCCTGCGACTTTCCCTTTGTACAGACCTGGCCCCTGCCCCGCCTGCCTGGTCCTCAGGAAGCCCAGGAGGCGCACACAGCCAAGGAAATCTCCTCCCGGGGTTCCTTGCCGCGCGCACCCCTCCTCGTGGCCCGAGTTGGGGAGGGCCCGAACTCCCCTCCCCTCTTCCTCCCCCACGCCGGGTCCCACTCACCGTTGTCCCCGGAAGGCCCCCGGGCTCCAGGCAGCACGTAGGCGGTCTCCAAGGGGTGATAGGTGGGGGCCGGCACCCCGCTGCACTGGAAGCCGTCGCCTTTGATCTTCTTTACCAGGAAGGAGCGGGGCATGGTGCGACTGGCGTGGGACTCGGCGGGGGCACTTGCGAGGGGCCCTGGTCGGGGGGAGGAGGCCAGCCGGGCGCGATTGGCTGTCTGCGCGGGGTTTCAGCACTGGACAGCTCCCAGCGGGCGACGGGCGGGCGGCAGCGCGGAGCCGGCACCGGTGGCGGCGGCCCCGGCTGTAGCTTGGCTCCCGCTCGGGCTTGGCGGCGGCGGCGGCGGCGGCGGCGGCGGCGGCTCTCAGACAGGCGATCGCTGGAGCTGTGCTCAGCACTCTGGCTGCCGGCTTTATATGGGACGCAGGCTGGAGGAGATCAGGTGGTCCCCTAGCAATGGAACTGTTCAGCGCTCTAATCCATCAAATGTCCCCCAGGACAATCGCTCCGCACACGTTCCCCTGAACCGGCGGCGGTGGGGGCAGGCCAGGCGCAGGGAGCAGCGGGCAGGCAGGAGGGGAGAAAGTGAGGGCGAGAAAAGCAGAGATATAGAGAGACGGAGAAAGAGGGGAGGGCGGGGGGGAACCAAGGGGGAGAGAGAGAGAAAGAGAGAGCGGAGATGCGGTACACAGAGAAAGACAGAAAGAGACATACAGAAAAAGAGACACACATACACAGTGAAAGAGATAGAAATAGGAGCAGAGACCAAGATGAGGACAAAAAGGAGAGAGAGAGAGAGAGAGAGAGAGAGAGAGAAAGAAAGAAAGGCAGAGACAGAGAGAAGTAACAACACACACCCACGGGAGAAAAAGAGACCTCCAGATACACAAAAAGAAAGCACCCCAGGGATGCAAAGAAAGGGGAAGAGAAGTGCAACACAGAAGGAGAGAGGACAAGAGGTTCGGTCTGAGCAGGCGGGGTTCAGGCACATGGGGACACAAGGAAGGGAATGCAGAGAAGAGTATGAGCTCGCCAGCGGCGGATCCCCCCTGCCTCCAGCCCCATGCCTGTCCCCTAGTTTTGAAGGGGTCAGTTTGGACACTCAGCTTTAACTAGGGGAAGTCATCCCCCCTCCCCAGCTTGTCTTCACACTGAAGCTCCCTGTTGGGTTTGGGGTTCAACTTTCTTCTTCCAGAACTGATGAGGGGAGCAAGTCCCCCATGCTGATGCCCAGCCTAGCTCAGCCAGTCCTGTTCCGGTGCCTAGCTCAGGCGGGCGCTGCAAGAGGAAGTGAAAATCGTCCAGTAATTAATTTCCCTGCTGCCGGGGGGTGGTGGTTTTGACACATCCGAGGCTGTGTCTTTCCCTGAAGCGGGGAGCAGACAATAGAGACACGTGGACTGGGAAGGGAGATGGGGGGGGGGAAGGGAGGGGGAGCGGGGCTCCCGCTGGAACTCTTTGCAGGTCAGCTCCTTTGTCTCCAGGAGGATCTCAGCAGACCCCCCCCCCCCTCCACCTCCAATCCAGCCAAAACCTAGGGGAGCTTCATATCTGGGTAGGACCAAAGAGCAGGAGAATGCAAACCCCTACCCAGAGAGGCTGCTTGGCAAAGTGCCATGGTGGTGGGCTGGCGTTAGCAAGTATGTGATGTCCAGAGCACAAGAGTCCCGGAATCAGACTCTAGGAATGTCAAGATCTCATTGGTTAACAGCATTCTGTTTATGGTATGCTAGACTGATGGAGTGGGGTTGTGCTTTTGGGACTGGGTCACCTAATACCAGTTGGGAGACTAAGACCCTTGAAGACTAAGAGAGGCCACAGAGGTGCCCAGGGTCCCAACAGGGAGTCAACAGAAATTTCCAGAGACTCCTGTGGTCCTTTGGGACCTCATGCAAATTTTGAGGTGTTGCTTAGAAATCTTAGAATAAAATTTGGACCCCTGATCTTGCCAGGGTCCTGAATGATATGGAGGGTCCTGCCCATCTTCTCAGAGATATTGTCCCACATTTGCCCTCTAGGACTTTTTTTAACCTCAGTCACAGAGGGTTGAGGTGACCACACCCCTGGACTCATGACACACTCAGTATTCCCTACTTCAGCCACACAAGCCAACTTCTCGTCTTGCAGACTTATCACTCTCTCCTTGGCCTCTGCTCTGGTTCTTCTGTTCAGAGGAACCCTGCATTGGCATAGCTGAGGCATCACTTCTGGGAAGTGTTCCTGACTTCCTGCATGGTAGACTGGGCCAGCTTGCCTATTGGGCCCTGAGCTGTGTGACTCCGTCCTGTGTTTGGCTCAGCATACTCTTGCAATGTGCAGTAGGATATCCCAGGTCCTCTACTTACTAGCCATGAGATCTTAAGCAGGTTATTCAACTTCTCTGTGCCTCAGTTTCCCATCTTATAAAATGGGCTTGCACATAGTAGGTATGTAAACCTGCTGATGAGCACTTACCTATAGTAGGTGCTCTTTCTGTGTGTGTTCTATAAGTACAGTTGCGCTGGGAGAACCCAGGATTCATCTAACACACGTTTGTGGGGTTCTACATAATAGGTGGTAACCTCAACAGTCCTAGTCCCTGGTCTCCTTGGAGGTGACATTCAAGGGACATAAAATTGGGTCAGCAATGGAGGGTGCTGGTTCCTAGACAGGATGGCCAGCAAGGGTCTCCTGGAAGAGGTGACATCTAAGCAGAGACTTGAGTGATGAGATGGAGCCAGCCATGGAAGGAGCCAGAGAAAGAGAGCTCCAGGCAGAGACTTCACAAGTTCAAAGACTCTGAGACAAAAATGAGCTTGGGCCAGTTCAGGAACAGTAAGGAGTGGGAAGATATGAGGTCAGGAAGTTGGCAGGGCCAGAACCCAGAAGGTGTTCAATAAATCATGAGTAAATGCCTATGGGGTAAGTTGTTGTTGTTCAGTTGCTAAGTCATATCTGACTCTCTTTGACCCCATGGACTGCAGCATTCTAGGCTCCCCTATCCTTCACTATCTCCCAGAGTTTGCTCAAAGTCATGTCCATTGGTCTATTATACTATGCAACCATCTCATCCTCTGTTGCCCTCCTATCCTTTTGCCCTCAACCTTTCCCAGCATCAGGGTCCTTTCCAGTGAGTCTGCTTTTTGCATCAAATGGCCAAAACATTGGAGCTTCGGCTTTAGCATCGGTCCTTCCAATGAATATTCAGGGTTGATTTCCTTTAAGATTGACTGGTTTGATCTCTTTGGAATCCAAGGGACTTTCAAGAGTTTTCTCCAGCACCACGATTCAAAAACAGCAATTTGGCACTCAGCCTTCTTTATGGTCCAACTCTCATATCCATACATGACTCCTGGAAAAACCATAGCATTGACTATATGGACCTTTGTCGGCAAAGTGATGCCTCTGCTTTTTAATATGCTGTTTAGGTTTGTCATAGTTTCGCTTCCAAGGAGCAAGTGTCTTTAATTTCATGGCTGCAGTCACCATCAGCAGTGATTTTGGAACCCAAGAAAATAAAGATGGTCACTGTTTCTACTTTTCCCCCTTCTATTTGTCATAAAGTGATGGGACCAGATGCCATGATCTTAGTTTTTTGAATGTTGAGTTTCAAGCCAGTTTTTTCACTCTCCTCTTTCACCCTCATCAAGAGGCTCTTTAGTTCCTCTTCACTCTCTGTCATTAGAGTGCTATCATTTGCATATCTGAGTTTGTTGATATTTCTCCCGGCAATCTTGATTCCAGCTTGTGATTCATCCAGCCTGGCATTTCACATGGTGTACTCTGCATATAAGTTAAATAAGCAGGGTGACAATATACAGCCTTGAGAAACTCCTTTCTCAATTTTTCATTGTTCCATGTCTGATTCTAACTGTTGCTTCTTGACCTGCATACAGGTTTCGCAGGAGGCAGCTTAGGTTGTCTGGTATTCCTATCTCTAAAAATTTTCTACAGTTTATTGTGATCCACACAGTGGAAGGCTTTAGCATAGTCAATGAAGCAGAAGTAAATGTTTTTCTAAAATTCCCTTGCTTTCTCTATGATCCAAAAATTGTTGGCAATTTGATTTCTGGTTCTTGGGTGAGATTCAGCCTTAAAAGGTGGATCTATTCAAAGGTAGATCTTTAAAGTTGGGGAACAACGTTTCACTGCTCACATAGAAGTTGTTAATAGTTATTGGTGGGGTAGCCATATTTTCTTGAGTTTGTACTGGATACTGGGACCTCTGTCCCTTAGTGGTGCTTAATACAACGGAGTAAATAATGCACGTGGGCACCCTTGAGTTCACTTCTACCTGCCTAATGATCCTACCATTCCAACCCTTTACATAAGAGATGGTAAAACTGAGCCCAGAGAGCTTTCCAGGACAGTGAGGGTCCAACAGTGAATTAGGCAAAGAACTGGACTGAGACTGAACTCTCCCTCGTCAGATCTTCTCAGGGGGCAGGGTGGAGAGGTAATCCCCCCTTGAACTGACAGAGAGAGGCCCACAGAGTGATGTAGACAAGGTTCATAGTTCACTATTGTTGGCTTGAAGATCAGATCCTAAGTCTGACCTCTGGCTAGTAGGTGGTGTGGGTGGGCAGGCACCTTTAACAGATGGAAGAAACCCTCAGCCCAGAAGTTGAAGTTAAAAACTACCCATGGTGTCGGGTCTCCTTAAGCAAGGATGAAATACACAACCTCTGGCATGGTTTCAGCACTAGGACACCATGGAGGGCCTTCTGTCTCCCAAACTTCCCCCCAGTACTGGCTCACTGGTTTCAGAAAAGCCATGTTTAGGAATTCATTTCTCCAAGTCACATCAAATAAGGAAAGAATTTTAATCCCAGGCATGCTTGCTACAGCATCAGAGACCGGAATAAAACCCTCAAGTTGGAGAAAATGGGGAAGAGCTGTGAAGGAAACATTCCCTTGATGGAATATTCTGCAGCCATTAAAAATTATCATATGGAGGAAGACCTTGTCTTTCAATGAAAGATGCAAAATCTTGAAATCCCTTACAGCACATTTGCAACAACGGGTCAAAACAAAGATAAATATGCACAGAAAAGTGAAAGGATGCTGGAACTATGGGTGTTTCTCCACCTTCTTTTTTGTGTTTTCCAAAAAGACTATAAAATGTTTCAGTTCAAGAAGCATTTATCTTGAGCACTTGCTAACTTCTCCCTTACTTCTGAAGAGAAGAAATGATAAAATTTCAAAAAACATGTCAGGAAACTCATTCTTCTGACTTTCGAGAAGATCGCATTGCCTATGGCAAATGTCTCCAATGACAACAATAATTATTACTATATCAACAGTGGCTTCACATGCCTGGCACTGTTCTAAACATCTACCCTTCACAGAAACTGGCCTTGCCAGAGGCTTTCTGTAGAGGGATTTGGAATCAGCCTGTTTTCAGTTCTAATCCATGCCCTGTCATTTCCCAGCTTTGCTTCTCCGTACCTCCATTTCCTCATCTGTAAAATGGAGATTTTAAAAGGGATTGTCCCCAGTGTTGTGTACGTGCGTGCTCAGTGGTTCAATCATGTCTGACTCTGTGATCCAATGGACTTCAGCCTACCAGGCTCCTCTGTCCATGAGATTTCCTAGGCAAGAATGCTGGAGTGGGTTGCCATTTCCTTCTCCCAGGGATCAAACCTGCATCTTCTGTGTCTCCTGCATTGGCAAGTGGATTCTTTACCGCTGAGCCACCTGGGAAGCCCATCTCCAGTGTTGCAGTGAGGATTAAATGATCATGTATCTGTAAAGGGTTTAGAGCAGTGCCTGGCACACAATCATTTGACTTGATAATTGTTGACTGTAGTTTATATATCATTTCTCATCTAAGCCTCACCATGTCCTCGTGGGAGAAGGCCTTGTTATTGACCTGTTGACAGATGAGGGTGAAATGACTGGCCCAAGGCCATATGGTTATTGTGCGGAAGAGCTGGGGAGGGTCTCACATCCCTCTGGTCTACTGCTTGCCTCTCCAGGAGTCCCAGGCTTGGCATAACTGGTTTAGCTGGTGAAGGCTGCAGGCTCTGCCCTTTCTGCCCTACCGATCTGCTCTGTTATCCTTCAGATTTCAACCCTGTCTTGCCTATCACGAAGGAGGGGAGCTACTAGTGTCTGGGTGTGACTCGCAGTGCTGTATCACCCCAGGTAGCTGGCAGAGCCACCTGAACCTCACTCTGGACATCTGTAAGGAGGGGACCAGGCATTATATTCAGGCTTCACTCCATGGTATTAGAAAGGAACACTGCTCTGGGAGTCGGGAGCCTGATTCTTCTCTCTCTGCTCCTCCTCTGGGCGCCAGCCTTCTGGTCTGTCAAATGGGCATGGGACAAGTTGGTCCCTGAGCTGCTGTCCAGCGCCAATAATGGAATTCTGTATGAATTCCAAGGAGGAGAGTGGCTACAAATGCATCCACTTGATGTTGATGGGGCTTTTCCTCTGGTAAGCTGCCTTAGTCTGCCTGTTTCTCCAGTGTATTTCTCCAGGCCCTCCCTCTTCGCCTAAGGAAAGAGGGTAGGAGAAGCCTGAAACTGACTTTTCACAGATCTGTATACCATGACTTGGAGACAATGGCCCAAGGCCCTGCAGGGGCGGGGCCTCTGGAATCTGATCCCTGCTATATTCTCTCTCTGGTCAATTTGGTCCCCAGAAGCAGATTTGAAAACCAAGATGGAAGTGCAACTTATGGGGATAACACCTGCAAGGAACAGAGGTGCACCTTCAGCCCAGGGCGCAAGTCTGACATCTGTGAAAGGAGAGGAGACTGGGCAAGAGGAGCCCCAGGCAGCGGTGCGGCTCGAAGGAGGTCCGGCCAGAGCCACAGGGAGCTCTGGGCCCAAGACTTCCTGCAGAGGAGCCTCATGCTGGGTGCAATACCAGGCCCTGCTTCCCCACGGTGCCCAGTCATCAGCCGAGCATCCCCGAAGGAGGGTGGCCTCAGCTCAGACACTGGCCGACTGAGAGGGCGCTGCAGTGGGAGGCTCTCAGGGACTGCAGTCCAGAGTGGCGGGCACCTCCCTTCGGCTGCTGCATGTTTTTCTTGATTCATTTAATAAACACAGCTCTGGGCTATATGCCAGGTACTCATCTACACACTTTACAAATATCACCTTAGTTAATCCTCACTCTCGCCTTCTGACTCGTCAGTATCATGAGCCCCATTTTCAGGGGAGGAGACTGACCCCAGAGAGGTTAAGTAACTTGTCCAAGGCTTTACAGCCAGTAGGTGGTGAGTCACGGGTTCAGTCCAGACAGCCTGCCCCAGAGGCCGTGGTCTCACCACTCTGCCATGCCGCCTCCTCTCCTAGGAACTTTTCTATTCTCATTCCTCATTGGCTTCAGAGCTCAGAGCCTCAACAGACTTCAGGAAAGGGCCTGACTAGTGTAGCTGAGTGTGTGGCAGGGTCACACATGCTCCTGGAGCTTCTACCCCATTCCTCAAAGCCTCCCACCTCAGGCCTTTGCAGATACTGTTTCTGCTGTCCGGAGAATGCTTTCCCTCCCTCTTTGCCTAGTTAACCCCTCCTTCATTGCTGCCCTGCTTGACTCCAAGATCTAGCCCAGGACAGAGATGATATACAGTGGGAAGGAGAGTGTTTTAAAGACACAGATGATAATAATGCTAGCTGACATTTATTGAGCACTTCTTATGTGCCAGGAGCCAAATCCAACCCTTTCTGTGGATTACCTCATTTAATTATCACAACAGTCTTTGAAGTGGGGTTCCACAGCTATCCCCATTTTACAGATGAAGAAACCAAGGCTCAGAGAGGCAAAGTGACTTGCCACCTGGAGACCCAGCTAGGTGTCAGGATTCAAACCCTGATCTTAAATATACAAGCCCTCTTACTAACAGGGCCAGAGGTGCCAAAGGGAGTCTCCCTCCCCCGCACCCCCCAGGGCTGACTGCTCCTTAATGGGGGTGGGGGCCCATATCTCTTCCATTCACTGCCACACTCTTATCACCTACATAGTGGTGGGCAAATAATAAGTGCTCAATAAATATGTATCTTCTGAATGAATAAACTGACTAGAAAAACCTCCTTGTGATCCATCTCCCCCAATTCACCTTGATCCTTTTTGGCCTGAGTTTGGGTTAGTTCATCAACACTCAAGGTTTTCCTCTCCTTTGGGGGATAATCGAGTCCTTATCCTGACTGCCACTGTCCTTGACCTTCCCCCATTAAAGTATCTTTCCTTCCAAATTTGAGATGTTCCTGAACCATGCCAAGGTCACCCTTTGAGCAACTCCCTGAAACCTCTGAAAAGGACTGGTTGCAAGAATCTGATCACTGGGCTCCCTGCCAGGTCAGAGGGCCTTGGGACAAACCCTCAGCATGTGTCAGGGATGGAGAGGCTAAACAGCTCCTCCAAGAGCCTCCCACTGAAGCAAGTGAGATAGCTGAGAGTTTGGGCCTGGGTCACTCAGCCAAGTGTTAATCCCAGCTGTGCCTCTTCAGGCTGTATAATCTTAGGCAAGTCACTTTGCCTCTATGTGCCTCTGTGTCAACTTTGTAAACTGAGGCTAAATAGGGCTCTATGAGGCCTGGAGCATAATCAGTACTTGATAAATAGAAGCTCTACTTGAACAGCCTTCAGGATATCAGCATCACTCCCTGCCGATCCCTGTTTGGCAGTTGGGGAAACTGAGGCATGGAACAAGCAAGTGCCTTCTCTGGGACTTTCAGGCTGCTGCCTGCCAGATCAAGGCTGGCTCTTTCACCCCACGGTGGCCTCTCCTGCTTCCATCTCTTCCCTACCAGCCGAGCTGAGAACCATCCCTGGCAGATGCTAAGGCGGCTGCCGAAGCTGCAGAGTTGGCATTTCCGGGCTCCCAGGGCTCCTGGCACAGAGGATTCAACCCTTCTCTGCACCCTCTAGCTCTGCCTCCTGCTTTTGCCTCTGCTCATATACCAGCTGGGACCCATCAGCTTCCGGAGAAAGTCAGGCGGTGGCCCAGCTGCATGGAGGCAGGGGGCTGTCAGTATTGACCTGTGCCTGACCCCAGACTAGTGGACAGACTCCTAAGAAGTCAGAACACCCACAGACTCCAAGTGCACACCTTCACAGCCTCCTCTCTCTCTCACTCTGGCTGTAGAGGGCCAGGGGAGCAGAGACGTTAAAAGCATGGGTGGCGTGGGTTCAGATCCCTCCTCTGCTGCTTACTGATGAGTTACCTACCCCGGGCAACTTACCTGTCCTCTTTGTACCTCTGTCTCTTCAGCTGTCAAAGGAGGATGCTAATGGTACCGCCTTCACAGAGCAGGTGGGAGTCCAGTGAGATGTTTAGGATGCTCGTTCACACACAGTTGGTACTCAGTAACATCAGCCATTTTGAATGTGGAGTTCACTGTCTCTGTTGACCTCTTAAACCTTTCAGCCCCAAGGAGTATCTCCTGTCGACTCCTGAGGCTCTAATGGTCAAGGCCCTGCAGTGAAATCCCACTGACCTGGCACATGGTAGGGGCTCATTAAAAGGTCTTCTTGGCTGTGACACAGGAGCTTCCCTGGTAGCTCAGATGGTAAAGAATCTGCCTGCAATGCAGGAGACCTGGGTTCGATCCCTGGGTCAGCAAGATCCCCTGGAGAAGAAAATGGCAACCCGCTCCAGTATTCTTGCTTGGACAATCCCATGGACAGAGGAGCCTGGTGGGCCACAGTCCATGGGGTTGCAAAGAACTGGACACGACTGAGCAACTTCTCTTCCTCCTTGGCTGTGATACAGCATGAACTCATGGAATTTTCATGACTGCTTTTGGAGGCCGGATGATGACACTCATGTTATAAAGGACCACATAGGCACAGAGAAGTTAAGAAACTGCTCAAGGGCTCATAGCTCGTAAGTCTGCAGATATGTCCTGAGCATCTACTCTGTGCCAGGCACTGTGCTCAGAACTGAGGACGCAGCAGTGGACAGAACAAAAACCTGCTCTCAGGCAGCTCATGTCCACACTACTGTGCTGACAGATAATAATAAACAGGTAGACACGCCAGCTTCCTATTTACAAGGTGTCAGGAAGACAAGTGACGTGGGGCAGAGATAGAATGGGGCTGTTTAGATGGGGTGGCTAAGGAACCTCTCTGAAGAGGTGACTTTTGCATAGAGTCCAGAAGGCAGCAGGTGCTTGGTTGGGACACAGGGAATCCACACTTGCGTTGGCTCTGGCAGGCGCAGTCTGCAATCCTAGTGATCCCAGGTCTGGGGGCACCTAGAACTCACCTGCTTGGGTTGGCTTCAAAGTGGATAGTGATTCCCTCTGCTTCAGCTGGCCAACCTCAGTGGAGGAGTTAAAAGAACAGGGCAAATGACTTAATTTCTCTGGGTCTCGCTTTTCTTACCTGTCAAATGTGCACTGATAAGCACATCACACACTGGGGAGAGAGGAGATGCTTAACAGAGACAATCCAAGGAAAGTGCTGAGCACAGAGTTGGGGACAGCAGAGGAACCCAACCCTTGGTGACTGCAGTGGACAGGTGACCTTCCTTTCAATTGCCCAGAACCTTCCAACTACCTGGTCTGATGAGTCCCCTCCTCCCACTAGCAGGGTCGGTACTGTCCTCCCCCATGTCCTCTGTAGCCAGGGGCAGTCATGTCGTCAGCCCTAGGCCCATGACACACTGGCTAGAGTATGTCAGCCTCCACACTGAGTGTCCAAAAGCACCAGGGACAAAGATCAGGGACTCAGCCTCCAGCGTTGGCCTTGGGGCCCATTTAGCAGGGATAACTCCCTCAGGCCAGGCCTTTGACCTATTTTTTTCTTCTTTTTTATTTTGGACACAAGAAGCCTCTTATCCTGGTGTCTGACCCTCTTGGAGATGCTTCAAGCTTGTTTGCTATCATGGATCCTTGATGACTCAGCAGCCATTGTCTGGAAACTCCAGTCTGCATGCTGAGTTGCTTCAAGTGTGTCCGACTCTTTGCGACCCTGTGGACTCTAGCCCTCCAGGCTCCTCTGTCTATGGGATTTTCAGGTAAGAATGCTGGAGTGGACTTCTGTGCCCTCCTCCAGGGAATCTTCCTGACCCAGGGATCGAACCCTGAGTCTCTAATGTCTCCTGCATTGGCAGGCGGGTTACCACTAGTGCCACCTGGGAAGCCAGAAACTCCAGTAGTAATATTTTTCCCAGATTGAGTGGAATACCACAGGTTCCATTCTTCTGGTCCAGAATGGCTCCTCAGGGATATGAAGACACCCTTTTCTTTCCAAGTTCACTCCAAGGGCAGTGGCCTGAGGCTACTCCTGTTGGTGTTCCCAACTCCCAGCACAAGGTGACTCAGAGGAAAGTCTTAGTACCTGTTCACACGGAGTAAATTAGTGGTACAGGATATGATTTCCACATATCTGTCCATCCTGGTTGCTTCCCTGAACCATGTTTCAGTTTTTCAATGTTTTTCTGAGAGTGTGGGGCTCAGAACTGAACACAGAACTCCCCAAAATATCTAAGCAGAGTTGAGCAGAAAGGGACTGTCACCTTCCTCATTCTAGATATTGGACTTCTAGTGACTTGTCCAGATATTTCATAAGCTTTTTGGTGACTGTTTGCCCGGCTGACGTTCATTAGGCTGTTCTAGTTTTATGCCTTCTCCCTGTACTGTTGTGTTGTTGTTCAGTCACTCAGTCACGTCCAACTCTTTGGGACCCCATGGATTGCAGCACACTAGGTTCCCCTGTCCTTCACTATCTCCTGGAGTTCGCTTGAACTCATGTCCGTTGAGTCGATGTTGCCGTCCAACCATTTCATCCTCTGTTGCCCCTTCTCCTCCTGCCTTCAGTCTTTCCCGGCATCAGGGTTCTTTTCCAGTGAGTCGGCAGTTCGCATCAGGTGGCCAAGGGATTGGAGCTTCAGCTTCAGCACCAGTCCTTGCAATGAATATTCAGGGTTGATTTCCTTTAGGATGGACTGGTTTGATCTCCTTGCTGTTGATCTCCTGTACAATGGACTCTTGAGAGTCTTCTCCAGCACCACAGTGTGAAAGCATCAGTTGTTCGGCGCTCAGCCTTCTTTATGGTCCAACTCTCACATCCATATGTGACTGCTGGAAAAACCATAGCTTTGACCAGATGGACCTTTGTTGGCAAAGTAATGGCTCTGCTCTTTAATACACTGTTGCTGTGCTGTCCTGCACTGTTGCTTGGCCTCATTTTACTGCCTCTTTGCCCTTAATTTCATTCTGACAATGGCATTGCCCCCTCCCCATTCCAAGGAATGGCAAATTGATTTCAGCTTAAGAACCCGTGTTGATAGGTTGGTAGCTGTAGCCCAAAGCATAGTGTTGAGATGGATTTTGGAACTGAGTTTGGGCTCAGAGAGGGAGACTGCTCTAGTTGATTAATGGTGTCTGCCAAGATACAGAAATGGACATGTTAGTTTACTTGAGATACACTTATCATTCCCCATCACAGATGCTCCTAACCTGGGGTCCATAGAAATAATACAGGAGGCTCACCATTAACCGAGATAGAAAAGGACTGTGCCTTCAATTTCACTAGCTGCTTTCTGAAATGTATCATTCCTTCTATAAGGAATGCAGGCCACAGATCATAGTGGCACCAGCAGGGCCTGTAACATTGTCACTAATAGAAATCACAGATATTTTCTTGTGACATTACAGATGTTCCAGATAACTTGAAATACCATTTACACTCATCATGACTTGGAAATTGCAACAGTTTTTTTGCTAAATCCTTGTGCTATAATAATCAAGAAGCATATGTATTACTGTAATGTAGATTTATTTTTAATATTTTGATAACTTTCAATATAATTGATTTCCTTTGTAATGCTATATATTTTATGAATTTAAAGACATTATTCTGATAGAGATCCATAGGCTTCACAGGATAAAAATGGGTTTCACGAACTCTGGACCTTCGGGTTTTAGGAGCTCCCTGCCTTTCCAAGGGAGCCTTTCTGAGTTCCCTCCGGTATCCTGGGTCTATGAGGGGAGCAGGAGGGTGAGATGAAGTTCTTCAGGCCAGGAGAAGCTGATCACACAGCCAGCTCCTGGGTCAGCTGCCCTGAGGTGCTGTGAGAGGTGATGGACCAGCAGAGGTGGTGGGAGGTGATGTAGGAAGTGAAAGAGAAGAGGTTGTGCAGGTGACTTCCTGGCCAAGGATAGGCTATCTTGTCTCAGGGGGGAGAAGCTTGTGTTTGCCAAGGTGATGCGAGGGAAAGAGCTTGAGCCTGACCTTCGAGGGGGAGGGAAGTTTTAGCCTTAGAGAAGTCTTAGCTCATCCTCCCTCATGAGCTCAGAGGCCCTGGGTTGCAGGAACCTATAGCCTGGGAGGGGGGAGGCCCTTGTCACAGGGGAAAGGAGATTCAAATCCCTTCATGTAGCACAGACAGCTTACCAGTCATCAACCTCGTTCATTCACTTATTCATTCTTTCACTCACTCATGTAAGTGACCTGGTAACATGCCAGGACCTAGGCTGGGCACTAGGCAAAGGGACATGTATGCGGCTCAGTCATCCCTTCATAAGACACAAGCAGAGCCAGTGACAACATAGAAGCTTGATGCTTTGATGGGTCGGTGAGGTTCCCTCACGCAGCCTGGAGGGATTAGGGAAGGCTCCCTGGAGGAGGTGGTCTCTCAAGTGAGTAGACCTGAACAGGGTCTGTGGATGCTCAGGAAAGGTTCTCAGGAAGCGGGGGCAGCAGCACGTGCAGAGGAGGTGGGGAAGAAAGAGGACGCAGGGGCATTCTGTGCGGGGGTTGGAGCTGGTGAGAGATGGCTGGAGAGGTCACGCCGGGAGCCTGGAAGCCACGCGGACAGCTCCCTGGCTGTGGTAAGGAAGGTGTGTGGGCCCCTGCTGCCCCATCTGTCAGTGGCAATGAGCTGTGACTTCAGTGGCCTGGGGAAGTTCAAGGTCACAGTCTAGGGTAGCAGAGATGGGGGAGCTAGGGGCCATCATCTCACCAGGGCTGGCAAAGGCCAACTGGGAAGCTGGGGCCCATGCCTGCCCCACACTGCAGCCTCCGTGAAGGTCCTTCTGCTCCGAAGGCCTGAGTGGGCCCTGTTCCTTTATTTATGGGCTGCGTGAGCAATTTGCTCCTTGCTGGCCGGCTGGCTGGGTGTGTGATGTGGGGATTACTCACGCCCCAGTTGTGGTCCGGCCTCTGCAGGCTGCGGGGTAATGAGTGAGGTAATTAAGTGTAAAAGACAGGAACAGGCAGGGGAGGGCTGAGGGGGGCGAGCAGTCACTGCTTCTTTTCAGGAGCAGGGGAGTGAGATAATGTAGGATAATAGCTCAGCCAGGCCCTGCCCAGGCAGCCCGGCCTGTGCTGAGAGGTGCCCCCCAAACAGCCAAGACAATTCAGCTTTTTCAGGGGAAATGGGGGGGCTTGGGCAGGGCCTGGCTCCCGGGGACAGCTGTATGGAAATGACAGCGCCTCTCCTTGGATCTGCCCTGTGTTGGCTGAGGGTGCGGAGCCGGTGCCTTTGGCTGGGGTTGAAGCAAGAAGAAGTGGCTAGGACCAGGAAAGTAGATGAGTCAAGATGAAGGGGCCACATGGGGCTGGGAGACTGAGCTGTGTGTGGGGAAAGAAGAGATGTACTGAGAACAGTAGGTAAGGTTGTTGGTGGCTCCAGAGTCTGACTCACTGGATGGGAACTATGGCTATATCATTGATCAGCTGTGTGACATCAGCCTATTGTGTTTCCTCTCTGGGCCTCAGGGCTCTCATCTGTAAAGTGGGGGCGTCCAAACAGTCCTTACCTCACGGGCATTTGGAGGATTAGCAAGATGATGCATAGCACTTAGCACACAGTGAATGGTCCGTTGGTGCTTGAGACTCAAGTCCACAACCAGAGGGCGTTGGTCATTCTTTTAGTGAGTACATATGTACTGAGTGCCTAACATAGTCTGATGGTTCTGGATGCTGGGAAAACAGTGATGAATAGAACAGAGTCCCTGGACTTCTTTGGTGGTCCAGTGGTTAAGAATCCACCTGCCGATGCAGGTGACATGGGTTCAATCCCTGGTCTGGGAAGATGCCACATACTAAGTGGAGCAACTAAGCCTGCAAACCACAGCTACTGAGCCCATGCTCTAGGGCCCATGTTCTGCAACAAGAGAAGCCGCCGTATTGAGAAGCCCGTGGGCCACGATGGAGAGCCTGCATGCCCCAACTAGAGGACACTCGCGGCTGCAATGAAGACCCTGCTCAGCCAGGGGAAAAATAAAGAAAAGAACAGAGTCCCTTTCCTCTTGGAGCTGACGTTCTAAGAGGGGAGACCTTTCATCATTAAACACATAAGTGTATAATGTCACACCAGTGATCCCACTTCTGAAAATGTGTTCTGTGGCTGTGTATGGACACATGTGAAATGAATACTTTCAAGGTTATTCACTGCCGTCTTGTTTAGCTCAGTTTAGTCTTATTTCACCTCAGATGCAGTCTAAATGTCTGTCATTTAAATAAAGTTAAATGAGGTTAAATGAAGTATGGACTAGCCAGAGGAGGACTATACAACTACAAAAAGGGTGAGGTCACTTTTTATGTACTGATACAGAAAGATCTCCAAGATATATTGACAAATAAAAGGGATATTGGAATACTTTCAGTAAAAGAGGGGGGAAATAAAAAATATTTTAATACCAGCTTGTGTATATAACAAACTAATAATAATACTTGTTAGCTATGGACAGGTCCAGGATTGGAATGAGATGGGTGGGAGGGAGATTTTTCACTATGTTCTTTTCTACAGTTTTAACTTTTGTACTAGTTCAAAACAAATTGTTTTTAATTTCAGCTTCCTCTTTCCTCCTTCCCTTTTCTAATATTTGTTGCAGGTGGTGGACAGGACATGGGACCAGTCGTGGAAAAGCAGCTGAGTGAAGATGGATCAGAGAAGGGAGTCACAGATATGGAAATGGGAAAGGCTGGTGTGAACCCCGTGGTGCTGGGGGAATCAATGTGAGCTAATGACGTGAGATAAGTATAGACAGATATGCATAGATGTACATGTGTGTGTCTGTGCCCCAGACAAGTGTTTCTCAGCTCTATCCACAAAGAGAGCCTAGGAGCACTAATACCCGCATAGCAATGAGTACTCATAACACCAAATCTTGGTTGCTAAATGTAGCATTGTCCCCTGAAAGGAACCAGGAATCCTTGGGAAAATGACTGACTTGAGAGCTGGGCCAAGGAAAAGTACACAGTAAGCCTGGAACATCTACTTCGTGCTATAAAATAAGTAGAAGCACTCAAGTAATGCTGGGGACATGTCAACAGAGCCTAGGAGCTGCTGGGATGATTTGAGCATCAGAAAAAATGATGACAGGAAATAAATGATTACAACACACTGGATAAAAATAGGGTTCTATGGAGATTTCCCTGGTGGCCCAGTGGCTAAGACTCCAAGCTCCTAAAGCAGGGGCACTGGTTCAATCCTTGGTCAGGGAACTAGATCCTGCATGCCACAACTGGGGATCCCACAGGCTGCAGCTAAGACCTGGTGTGTGTGCGTGCTAAGTCACTCAGTTGTGTCCGACTCTTTGCGACCGCGTGGACGGTAGCCTACTAAACTGCGCTGTGCGTGGGATTTCCCAGGCAAGAATACTGGAGTGAGTTGCCATTTCCTTTTCCTGGGGATCTTCCTGACTCAGGGATTGATTTAGTGGCTGAAAACAAGATCCATTTAGCTCACGCCTCTGTGAGTCCCAAGTCTGGCGCAGTCAGTTCCATTCAGTCGCTCAGTCATGTCTGATTCTTTGCGACCCCATGGACTGCAGCATGCCAGGCCTCCCTGTCCACCACCGACTCTCAGAGTTTACTCAAACTCATGTCCAGTGAGTCAGTGATGCCATCCAGCCATCTCATCACACAGGCAGCTATGCTGTAGAACCTGACCTAATCATGGGAGTGCACTCCATCATAGTCACAGTCCAGGGGATTATGCTGGACAGGAACACCTAGGGGGTTGGAAATCTTGGGTGCCATCTTAGAATGCTTCCTGCCATGGTGGGAGTTGCGGAACAAGGAAATCAGTGGGGCTATATAAGAGTGAGCAAGGGGAGGAGGAGTGGGAGACAGCCGCGTATCTCAGGTGGGAAGACACACAAGTACCATAGAGACCGCTGGGAGACTGAGGTCTAGAAAGTGACCTTGGGTATTTTTGCTCCTGAGTAAAGGGAGGGCCATGCCAGTTCCCCATGGACCCACTTGAGATACAGAGCAACCCTGAGGTATGACCCAAAAGATGATTTAAATCAAAAGGATGCAGGCCTAAAGTAGCCCTTGGGGAATCAGTGCACTGCTGGGCATAGGTGATAAAGGGGTCTGCTCTATGTCTTTGATCTGGAAGGGGCAATGCAAGAAGCCACAGGGTCCTGAAACCTATAAAAGTTGACTGGAAACGTATTTTCAAAACTTCCCAGGGACTTCTTGTTGCTTCAGCAGTTAAGACTCCGAGCTTCCAAAGCAGGAGCCCGGGTTTGATCCTCGGTCAGGGAACTAGACCCTGCGTGCCACAGCTGAGATATCACATGCCACAATTAAGACCCAGCACAGCCAAATAAAAAATAATGAAAACTTTCTAAAATTCAAAGCAATAAAGTTTAATTATGTGTCTGCAAAGCAACATTATATCAATGGTGACCAACAACAGATTGGAATTACCTAATAGTTACATTGGTGTTATATTTAACATGGTTACATTTTGTTTCCATTTTTTAATTATTGTATTTATTTACCCATAGGATCATATACAGCATACAAAATAAAAAGGTATAGAAGGGGATGGAATGAAAGGAAATTCCTGTTGATGGCTAGCCACTCCTCCTCCTTCTGGACCCCAGTTTTCTGTGCTCAGAGGTATTTTCTGCACACAAGTGAATGCACGTTTATACACTTTACAAGGATAGCTGCTCTGCCTGCTTTCTTCCCCTTGGCAGTGTATCTTAGAGATGCTTCTGATGACTTTGTATAGACCTGTCTTTTGTACAGTAGCAGAGTGGTCTGTGAGCCAGCTCTGCCTGCAAACCTACCACTTCTCCCAACACCCTAGGCACTCTTGGCCTCTCCCTGGCCCCTGGGAGAGTCACGGAAGCTCCTGCTCATCTCACTACTTCCACTCAGTTGATGAGTCTGAGATCTGCTTGCCCATCCGTGGCTGCCCAACAAGGCTGAAGGCTGAATCACACCACCCAGAATTATGCAGGAGTTAGGGCCCAGCCCCAGGGCAAATGAAACAAAAGTAAGCCAGAAGGCAGGATGGAAGGGAGATGAATTCATCAGGTGCTTTAGGCATCTTTGGCTCAGATGGTAAACAATCTGCCTGCGATGTGGGAAATAGAGGTTCAACCCCTGGGTCAGGAAGACCCCTTGGAGAAAGAAATGGCAAGCCACTCCAGTAGTACTGCCTGGAGAACCCCATGGACAGAGGAGCCTGGTGGGCTATAGTCCATGGGGTCACAAAGAGTCGGACACAACTGAGCAACTGACGCTTTCACTTTGGAGGCAGGAGGCTGAGGGCTCAGTCCTGCCAGCCTGAACATCATTGCCCACCTTTCCTGTGCACAGGTATAAGTTTCTCTAGAATGTATACAGGAATGGGATTGCTGGGTTGTAGAGTAAGTGCAGAATAATGACAAGTTGTTCTCCAAAGTTGTACAGATTGACCCCCCTAAAACCAGTGTCAAGGAGCTTTCCTTATTCCATGCAAGTGATCACATTTGGACTTGTTCAGCCTTTTAGGTTTTGCTGATCTAGTGGACATGAAATGAGCTTTTAATTTGGACTTCCTGAATTACTAAGAGGTTGAGCATCTTTTCATATGCTCACTGGCTGTTCATGTTTTTTATTTTCCGTGTTTGTTCAAATTTTCAGCTTATTTTTCTTTTTGATTGTCTGTCTTTTTGATTTGGAGGAACTCTTTATCTAATCTTTGTCAGATTGTTACAAACATTTTCCAGTTCGAGGCTTATTTTTTCAGTTTTTTATGGTGCACTTTGAACAGCCTTAATTCTAATGTAGATTAGTTTATTAATATTTGCCTTTTATGGTTTGGACATTTTGCTTCTTGTTTGAGAAATCTTCTCCAACACAAATCCATCTTAATCTTTCTACAGTACATTTGTACATATATTAAAAATAAGACATATTTTATGTCCTGTTTTATAGCTACTTTTCTACTTATGGGGCCTTCCCTGGTGGCTCAGATGGTAGAGTATTTCCTTCTTGCAATACAGGAGATACGGGTTCTATCCCTCGATCAGGAAGATCCCATGGAGAAGGAATTGGCAACCCACTCCAGTATTCTTGCCTGGAAAATGCCATGGAAGGAGGAGCTGTGTGGGCTATGGTCCATGGAGTTGCAGAGTCAAACACGACTGAGTGATTAATACTTTCTACTTAAGAATATAACATGAACATTTTTCTATGTCTAAAACTCTACAGCATTATTGGTAAATGGTTGCATAGTTTTTATTGCATGAAACACACTATTTACTGAATCCCCTATGCATGTTTTCATCTCCTATGTTGTTTTCAGCTTTTCATTGTTATCAACACATTTGTCAACAACATCCTGCAGCTATTTGGTCTACATTCATGGTGATTTCTCATAGATAAAGTCGTAGGAGAGAAATTGCTCCTCCAATTAAAGATTTCTGATCCATTTGCCAGAGGTCTTACTTGATTCCCTTCCCAGAACAATATGACATTGTGTTAAATTGCCCTTCCCAAGAGTCTGGAATCAGCAAAGTGGATGGATGGCACCAGGTAGGGGGTCCTGGAGACTGTGTTTTAAGCTGAGAGTAGTTAGGAGCTGGGTTTGGTTGCAGGCATGAAGATGGTCCCTCTACAGGAAGAAGACTTTACCCCTCTCCTTCCCACTCCCCTCACAGGTAAGACGCCTTTATTAGGTGGTGTTGAACAAAAAGAGCCAAGAAATACCTGTTGAGACTGGCCTGGTGTTACTTCTCTGCTAACTAATTGTATTTCTCTCTTTCTTTCACCATGTTGCATGCCTTGTGGGATCTTAACTCCCCGATCAGGGATCAAACCTGTACCCTCTGCAGTGGAAGCTTGGCATCCTAATCAGTGGACTGCCAAAGAAGTCTCTAACTAATTGTATTTTGAACGGTGTGAGTGGCTGCCCCAACTAGTCTTTCTGTGTGTTGAGAACTGGTAATACTGTCACTTACAGCTGCTGCCAACTGCGACTGGGTAAGCAAGTTTCTCATGAAATATTTTTCTAGTGAACCGAAAAATAAAAAAGTCCCCCAGAGAATGCTCAGCTTGAGAACTTGAAAACCTTAAAATAGGACCCTCATCTTGCTAGGAGTATCAAACTTTTAATAGGTAAGTAGTTATGTTAGCAAATATCAACATATATTTAAAATTATTAATGGATACCAAATTTTGTTTATGGCAGTGGTGTAAAGTTTTCCACTAGTGTGAACTGGCTTTATTTATTAATTTTTTAATGAGATAATTTAAAGAAAAATATTGAGTAAATTATATGAAATACAAACAGACAGAAAGTAAGAGTTGGTGGAGGGAGGTGGTATAGTTGTGTCGAAACTTTGAGAAACTCTGCCTTGATGGGAACCCCCTTTCTTCGAAGAACTCTAAGACATGGCTGGTTGGGTCAGGGAACAGCAAAGCCTCAGGACTCTAGGGAGGACTCTGGGCAGCTCCAGAAGATGGAGACATCCTATTCAGAGGAGGGGCAAGTCATCTTTATGTTACTGAAAACGTATGTAGGGACTAACAAGTGTCTTTCCCTCTTTATTGTCACTTAATACTTGCAGCAACTTTGTGCAGTTTCAGGCTTTGGGGAAGGTTACGCCATTCCTTTACAGAGAGGAGTGGAGGCCTGGAGGGAAGAAGCAATTTGCTTGTGCTGCCCATGGGGTGAGCAGGCTTCCCTGGTGGCTCAGATGGTAACAATCTGCCTGCAATGTGGGAGAACCAGGTTCAGTCCCTGGGTTGGGAAGTTAGGGAAGATCCCCTGGAGATGGGAACAGCAACCCACTCCAGTATTCTTGCCTGGAGAATCCCATGGGCAGAGGAGCCTGGCAGACTACAGTCCAAGGGGTTGCAGAGTTGAATATGACTGAGTGACTAACACACACACACACGTGCACACACACACGCACGCGCACACACACACACACACGCAAACACATGCTCATGGGCTGAATACATGGGAGAGGAGGACTTGGCTCTAGTGGTGGCTTTGGAATTTGTGAAGAAGTATATCAGGACTTGGACCTCTGGGGCCAGTAAACCCACAACCCTTTGATGACAATAGCAACAACGATAACCATTAGCCTTTATTGAGTGCCTGCTGTGTGCTGGCTCTCTGCTAAGCAGCCTTGGCTGTCTCCATGAACACTTTGCACTCACCCCCTGGCGTCGGAGCCATCACTTCCCAGAAAGTGTCGAGGGAGAAGTTATCAATTCATGGTGCCTGCTCTTGTAGAAACTTGAATTCCAGTAAGGCAAGAGTAAGGCAGAAAACAACCACAGAAAGACATACATGAATGAGGCGATTTCACACAATGGTAACTGCTATGAAGAAAACCAACAGGGCAAAAAGATATGCTTTCTGGGGGTAAGGAAAGGACTGTGCCACGTGAGGTCATCAGGAGAGGCTTCTCCGAGGAGGTGACATTGAAGCTGGCGCCATGAATGAACTGGATTTGTACCCAGCCCTACTCGTGACCTCAGACCTATGCCACTTCAGTTTCAGCTGGCTCACAGGTACTTCTGCCAGGGTCACCTGGCTCCCTTGTTAAGTGTCCTAGAATTCTGGCTTATGGACAGGAGTGTCTGGGACCTAGGAATGGAAGGATGATAAGATACCCGAGCTGGAAGAGCTCGTACCCATGGGACTGCCCTGTCCAGTTCTAGGGCCTCTGTGTTCGAGGAGTTGTACAATACCCAGAAGTCTCTCCAGGTGATCCCTCTGGCCAGAAAGGTGACCAAGTCCCAAAGGGGAGATGGGCCATGCTTACAGTTGTGCAAGTGCTGGGCTCAAGGGTACCCAGCTAAGAGGGTAAGCTAAGACGCCACCTAGCACCAGGAAGAGGGAGTGGCTGTTTCTAGTTCACACAAAAGGATGCTGTGGGCTAGTGGTGACCCTGAGCTTGGTGGGTTATGAGGGTAGAGACTGGCCCATGTTGCTTGCCCTTCTCTCTGCTTTGAGGCTTTGCCCCTGCCAGCCCAGGAGGCTAGCATAGGAGGCTCAGGAGGTAGAATGTCACCACTATTTGAGGATTGCAGTCCTTCTGAATGATTATAGTGAGGGGGGCTTGGCAAGCTCATCACAGGCATTCTAGGGCAGGGAAGGGGAAGGCCTGGGACTACCTGGGGGTCTTTGTGGAGCTGACAGGCTGAGGAGTGGGCAGGGCCTGGGGCGGGGGCTTATCTCCTCTGGGCCAGTGTCAGCTCAGGTCTCCAGCCTGTGGTATAGGCTGGAGCTGCCAGCCTGAGACTAGGGACCACAGCGAATTTGCATTTATATTGGAGACTTCTGTTTCCAGGGCCTGGGGGGAGGAGGGTAGCCACCATGGTCAACTGAGCAAGAGGCAGAGAGGAGGGGCCTCCAGCCTTGTCCTGCCAGGGACACGGGAAGTGGCTGGTGGGCTGGGCCCGCCTGGCCAAGGAACAGTGGCACAGAAGGCTCTCTGGGCACAAGGCCGGCCCTGACAGCCTGCCGGTCCACCCTCCTAGCCGCTTGCCAATGTCAGCTGGGAGCTGGCTCTGCCCATGGGCCTGGGAGAAGGGTCAGAGGCCTGTGCCAGCAAGGGACTGGTGGAGACAGAGTCCTCCTGGGACTGGGCACAATGGGCACAACTGTGTTGTTCTGTCCCACCCTCTTAACCTGTGAAGTGGTTTCAGCCAAGAAAACCAGGGCTCAGAGGCTCTGAGCAATTAGGCCAAGGCAATCCAGCTCATAATCCAGGGCCCCTGAAGCTGCCTTCTAGTAACACTCAGGGTACTCATGTGCTCTGGGAGATGCCCTCTGACTCGGGGGTAGAGAAGACTTGGCAGATACAGTGTCTGATTTGGGGAGAGTTGAAGGAGCTCATCACAGACTCGTGACACCCTTAGGACTGGCTTTGTGATGGCTCAGCAGACACGCTTCATTCTATGAAGAAGTCCATGGTCATGACCAGGTTCAGGCCAGATTGACCCTTGCCTTTGGGGAATGTAGCTTCTCCCTGTGAGATTTCATAAGGGGGAAGGAATGCCAGATAGGCAAGAAGGAGGGAGAGAGGAAAAGAGGGAAGCATGGAAATAAGGCAGGAAGAAAGGATAGAAGGAAGCATGGAAGGAGGGCTGGCTGGAAATAAGAAAGGAAGGAAGGGGAAGAGCAGTTGAGAAGAGGAGCCAAGGCCAGTAGCACCCCACCAGCAGTGAGAGAGAGCCACCCACCCCCCAGCAGTGTGCTTCCTCCTTACACACCTGGAACTGTGGCGAGTCCCCTCCTGGCTGGGGTATGGAGTGGTGCTCCCTCCCCATCCTCCTGCTCCTCCCACTACACCGAGTCCTCCTGGCTTCCAGTGGTAGGCTGAGTCCTGCTCCAGGTGGGAGACCAGTGACCGCCTGGTGGGTGCTCCAGGGAACAGAGGTCAGAGCCCCCCTGTGATCTTGAGGCTCAGTTCCTGTGACCCAGGCTTTATCTTCATCCCTTGGTGCTTTGCTGCCTCTGGATGGGGGTTCTGTCTTGTTCTTTGGGCTCTCTTCACTGCCCCCCTCCCCCATCCCTCCAGACGGAGGTCTTGGCCCCCTTCCCCCAGCCTGTGACTGTGGGCTTGCAGCTGACAAACCTCCTGGTCCTGGCTCTCCATCCAGTAGCACAAGCTCTCCCTGTCTGTCACCAAACAGTCAGGATGGCCTGTTCCACCTGGCAGGCTGGCTAGTGCCCAGCTTCGTCTTAGGAAACGAGGACCAGCTCTGACAACCTGCTGCTCAGCTCTGACAACCTGCTGCCTAGGTTCAAATCCTGACTGTGCCTCTTCCTAGCTGTGTGTGCTCGGGCAAGACCCTTTGCTTGTCTGGTATGAAGGTATTAGTCGCTCAGTTGTGTCTGACTCTTTGAGATGCCATGGACTGTAGCCCGCCAGGCTCCTCTATCCCTGGCATTCTCCAGGCAAGAATACTGGAGTGGGTTGCCATTCCCTTCTCCAGGGGATCTTCCTGACTCAGGGACTGAACCTTCATCTCTCATGCTTCTGCACTGGCAGGCAGATTCTTTGCCACTAGCACCACCAGGAAGCCCTCGCTTCTCTGAGCCCTGGCTATTCATCAGTAAATGGGTGGGAAGCTAGACCTGCCTCTTAAGTTGTGATGTGGATTATGTAAGATCATGCATGGAAAGTACTTGGCTCTGTGCCTGCCATCTAGTAAGCACTCAATACCTATTAGCTCTTATTATCCAAACTCTGTCTTTCAGCCTAGTGGGGATGTTAGGTTCCAGGGACCTGTTTCTGTGCCTCCTCCATTAACTTTTTTATGCCTAGTGTCTTTTGGCTATTTCAGTATATACAGGATTGAATCCTGCCACTGTTTCACTACTGCCACTTCTTCCAGCTAACATTTAATGTGTCCTCATGATGAGCTACACATGGTTCAAGCATTTAAAAAATATGGCTCCAAATTCCTTGACTCTCTTCCTGTCAAAGGGCGGGGTCTACGACCCCTCCTGTGATGGTTTCTAGAAATAAAATATGGCTGAAGTGACACTGTGTGACTTCTGAGGATAGGTTAGATGTGGCCATAATCACCTGTGCTTGGGTCTCAGGGGACACTCACTCTTGGAACCCAGCTGCCATGCTATGAGGAAGCTCACGACCCAAGGAGAGGCCACATACAGCTGTTCCAGCTAATAGCCTCAGCCGAGCTAGGCTTGGCTGCCAGACATGAAAGGGCAGACTCCTTCTGATGATTCTGGTGCCTGGTCTTCAATTCTTTCCAGCTGTGGCCCCAGGTACTGTAGAGTGGCAGGAAACCATCTCCCATGTGCTCTGATTCTTGACCCATACGAATCTGTGAGCTTAAGAAACTGGTTAACAACATGGTATTTGGGGTGGGTTGTTACTCAACAGTCAATAATCGGAACCCTTGCATTGACTCAGGAAGTAGTTGTTATAATCATCTCCATTTCACAGAGGAGGAAATTAAACCCAAGATGCTTCAGTGAGTTCCTCAAAGTCACAGAGTGCCTAAGAGAGGGGATTTGTCCTCATGAGTATCATTCAAAGCTGCGCACCATCCTCAAGGACACGGTGGGCCAGAGAGGAGATGAGATGTCTATTGGAGGCCTTGGGGGGCCGCAGGCGGGCGCTGCGGTGGAATCAGAGAGTTTGGGAAACGGCACTAAGAAGGGTGCCATGTGGAGAGGCTGAGAGGCTGAGAAGGGGCTTGAAGTGGCCACTGGGATGGACAGTGCCATCCTGCCACTGTCTACTGTCTTCTCTCTGCCCTGCCTCTCAGCGCTGGGAGTCCTGATCTTAGTTCCTCATGAGCTTGGCCCAGCCAGGGATGCCCACCAGTTGGGCTGACCTGGGCTGTGCCTTTGGATAGGCAGAGCTTGGCTGCAAAGGCCAGGGGCTTCAGGGCCAATATGAGCAGAAAAAAGACCCAGGTGAGTTATCTGCCCTGTGTACCTCAAGACGGGCCACAGTGCGCCAAGATCACCCATGCCAACTGCATCTGTTTTGAAGTTGGCTCTGAGTGGAAGAGAACTCCAAAGAAGAGTGGCTTAAAGGAGACAAACACTGATTTCTCTTTCTCATAAACAGTCCAGAGGCCTGCAGTTCTAAGCTAGCAAGATGGCTGTTTGGTCCACAGGGGCCCAGATTCCGTCTATCTTTCTGTTACACACTCCTAACACCTCATGGCCCAAAATAGCTGCTCATTCTCCAGTCATCATATTTACATTCCGGCCAGAGGGAAGGGGGAAGAGGCAAAGAATGCTCTGCCTCTCTTTAAGGACCTCTCTCAGAAATTGCACGTGGTGTTCTTCTTTCCTCCTCTTGGCCAGGATGGAGACACGTGGCCATACCTAACTGTAAGAGGCTAGGAATTGTGGTCTCTATTCTAGTGTCCATGTGTTCAGCAATGTCTACAGGGCCCTAATACTAAGGGAAAGGGAGACCGTAGGCTTGGAAACCGCCATACCCGAAAACTGGCAGCCAGAGTGAGTGTTTTTAAACTCATGTCATCTTGTTTCCCTGCTTTAAAGCATCCTGTAGCCCCCTGCTCCCACTATAAAGGCTAACTCCTTATCCAGCTCTCAGGACTGCCTGATCTTATCCTGACCTTATACCTCTGCTGCCTCATCCTCCCCAGCCCGCCCCCAACACTGAACTCAAACCACACCCACACCCACTCTCACCCTGTCTCCTCTGTGCTCCGATGATTTGGGAAATCCATAATCAGGACCAGCCACAGAGGCAGTTAAAGACTTTAAGGGCTGTGGTTGTAAAAGTCCCTACCATGTGCCAGGTACATACATAACATTTTCGCATCTCAATCCAACCTCAATGCCCTGTTAGGTTGGTACCCTTAGGACTTCCTTCTATAGATAAGAAACAAACATGCTGGGTGGAGGCCTGTCATGATCTCCTTGCGGCACTGCCTTGCTGATGAGAAATGACAACTGTGGGCATGGTACATAGTGCTCCCTTCTGTCACCTTGTGGCAGTCTTCACAGCTACTGTGTCCCTTTTGCAAATGAGGAAATGGAGGCTCAGAGGGGAACAGTGACTCCCCCAAGGCCATGCAGCCAGGTAATAGCCATGTCCTGATTGGAACCCAGGTTTCTCTGCCCCTTGCCTCCTGGGGCTTATCCTGGCCGATTTCAGGCCCTATTCCCTGGAGTTCCACCAGCTGCCCCGTTTGCCTCCCCAGGGAGGAGTGAGGACAGCCTGCACTCTCCCTTCTGTGGTCCTGGTGAAGGTGGCAGGGATGCCAAAGTCCAGGCTTCCGATGAGGAGATGGAGAGGGAGGTCCCCAGAAGGAAGGAACTTGCCCAGGATCCGACCCACCATCAACAGAATTACTGGCAAGGAAGCCAAGCCTCCAGGCTTCCAGTCCAGGGATCTTACACACTCAGCTCATTCATGCATAAATATTTATTGAACACCTACTGTGTGCCACGCACAGTGCTAGCCTCTGGGAATCACAGAGATGACAAAAACAGGCATAAATGCCTGTACCCGCTGCCTCCTGTCCCCCACCCACCATGGAGCTAACATTCTAGGGCGGAGTTGGGGAGGGGGAGGTGGTGGAAACTAACCAAATAAATCTTCAGCAGCTACTGTCTTCCCTCTTTATTTCTTTCCTTCAACAAATATTTATTGAGAACTATATTTCTATAAGACAGACATGGTCCTGACTCTCTTGGAGTGAGGGTCTAGTGGTGGAGACAGGCACTAAATGAGGAGACACATAAATAAACAAGATAAATTCAGATTGTAATAATGGCAGGGAAGACATCAAGGTTAAGTGCTAGGGAGTGAGGGGGAGGGGAGGCAGAGCTTTGGAGGGTGTGGTCAGGGAAGGTTTGAGGGCTGGAGCTGAGATCTGAAGGCCACAAAGCAGCCAAGCAGGGTGTTCCAGCTGGAGGAAACAGCAAGTGCAAAGGGGCCAGGTAGGACTGAGCTTGGAGGTGTGGGGGAGGAGCAGAGAGAAGGCCAGGTGGATGGAGCAGGGTGAGAGGTGGCAGGTCAGACAGGGACCCGAGAAGGGCCAGGGTGCCATCGAGGGATACTGAATCGAGAGAGCGATGACTAGACACACAGGGGGCACCGCTCGGGCAGGCCAATTGTCCCTACATCTGGGGGTTTCCCAGTCAGACCCCCAAGGGGGAGTGCTGAGCACCTGCTGGCCTGGCACTGTCTGCCTCTGCAGAGATAAAGCCCCACAGCCCCCTGCAGTGGAGCCCCCCTGGGCAGTTGCTCCACCTGCACAGCCGGCCAGGGCATTGTGTGCTGGCTCTGACAGGCACACCTGGTGCTCTCACTAGCCTGCTGTCTGTCCTGATTTAGGGGCTCATCCTGGCTGGTTTCAGGGCCTGTTCCCCAAGGTCCACCAGCTGGGATGAGGCTGGCTGAGGAGGAGGAAGCAGGCTCTGATAGTAACCCGGGTAGAAACATGTCTCACCCTGGCAAGCCCATTGGACCCAGATAGAAGTAGTCCTGGGCACCTATGAAACTCCAGACTTCCCTTTTCTGTTCACCTTTCCCCAGATGGCAAAGAGCCTGGGGCTCATGCAGGAAGCAAGGTTCAAGTGCCAGTTTAGCTGTGATGCTTAGAAATTTTCAATCTCCCTAGCTGGGCCTCAGTATCCTCATCTGTACAATGGAAGGACTGACTTGACTAAATTCAATGTAGACTCTAGAGATAGACTGTCTGAATCTTCACTTTACCATGTAGTGGCTATTTGAACCTAGGTAATCATTTTCAGTGCCTCAGTTTACTCATCTATAAAATGGGAGTATAATAGCATCTGTTTCAAGGGTTGTCTGAAGACTGAGTTATGTGTGCTTAGAAGACTGTGCCTGGTGCTTAGAACACTGCATGGTAAGTGCTATATTTAACTCTGATTGGTATTATTATTCAAATCTTTAGAGAACATTGAACTGGAAAGACTTAGAAAGACTCTAAGATAACCGAGTCTGTTTGTTTGCAAACTTTTTGGTCTTTGTTTTTAACAAGAGGCTCTGCATTGCTCAAGAGAAATTTTACTCAGAAGCCCAGCTGTTCAAGGGGATAGAGGGAGGGGGTGCCTGCCCCACCTGCTTCCCCATCTCTGTGTCTGCAGCCCTCAGGGGGGATACTGGAGCATAATTTGAGAACTCCTGCTCAGTTTGTCTCCTTCAGCTCACAGTCAGGGAAACTGAGACTCAAGAGAAGGACAGGGACCAGCCCAGGTCCCATAGGGATTGAATGGCTCAGCCTAGCCTAGAACCAAGATACCATGGTTTTCTCAAAGCAAGACAAGGGGCAGGAGCTGGGAGAAAAGCAAGGACCAGAAGCCACTTAGGGGACTGGGTGCATTGTGGCGTCAAGTTATTAGCATGTAAATTACATGCAAATAGATGCAAAACAGCATGTTTTATGCTAATTTGCAGAGTCGAGCGCTACGACATTTTTGGTAATAGGGCAGCAGCCCTGGTCCCTGGGCATTGCCGAACACGCGTCCCTTTTTTCTTTCTTTCTTTCATTATTATGATCGGGTCCATAAATCTTGGCTTGGCTGTAATCCCGCCCCTTCTCGCCTGCAAGCCTGGCTCTTGTCACCCTCAAGGGCTTCCTCTCCAGTCTCCTGGTCCTGCCTGGGCTCAGGGACAGGCCTGGGCAACGGATCAGAGAACCAGGATTCAGGAGCCACTAGTCAGCTCCAGGGCGTGGAAGCTGCTTCTTGAGGCCGGGGTCTAGGTGGAAATCTGATAGGGCTCGGGTCATGGCTGCCACTCCTCTGTGCCAGTTGTCCTGGGCATCTGGGGCATGTCCACCATGCCTTCCCAGAGCCAGCCCTAAGTATAGGTTTGGCACCTCTGCTGTGCTCCCATGGCCACTGTGATATTCCTGCTATTGTCTGGGGTTGGCCAGCCTTGCAGGATGACCCACTCCAGGAGGGCAGGGCCTGCTCCTTTTCTTGTACACCCAGTACCTGGGACACAGGTTTTGGATGTATCTGGTGTTGGAGAACTGAAGTGGTACACAGAGATCTGGCTATGCACCTGGGAGTGCTCTCAGTTTCTGAAACCATGTTGCTTGAATTCAAATCCTGGCACCTCTGGTTTCTGAGAAAATGCTAGCACTCATACTAACAGGAATGATGCACCTACCACGATCCAGGTGCTTTGCTTGGTGCTTACTGTTTAGGCTCTCACTGATAATAATACAGTTAGTCCCCCACATACAAACTTTGTTAGGAACTTTCAAAGACGTGAACGTGCCCTGTATGCCAGTTGCTGTACTGTACCACTGTACTTTTCAAGATACTGTACTTTTCAAGATATTGTACTCTAAGATTTAAAATGTTTTTTTGTGTGTTTTTTTTTTAAAAATGTATTATTTGTGTGAAAAGTATTATAAACCACCTAGTACGGTACAGTATTATATAGCTAGGTGTGTTAGTTGGGTACCTAGGGTGACTTTGTACTTACGAACAAACTGGACTTACCAACACACTCTTGGAAAGGAACTGGTTTGTATCTGGGGGACTTACTATGTCTTATAGGGTGGGTATTTTATTATGGCTCCCATTGTATGAGAAGAGGTCAAATGAGTTGCCCAAGGTCACAACCCCAGGAGAGCTGACTAAAGGGGCATTTATATTTATTGAGGACGAGCGCCTCACAAGGCAGTGGTTCTAAACCACTCAGCAAAGCTGCTGTCACAGGAAATCAAAACTTCTACCTTACCATCTGCCAACCTTTTGACAATGTTAAACTTTACCTGTGCCCATAGGAAATATGGATGGTTAAGAAATCTCCTCAACCTTTTATTTTTGCAGTCCCTCTACCCATTTTGTTCTGGTAAATGGCTTACTGCAAACCACCACCATAATACTCCACCACTCCATAATACTTAGGTCAGACTCTATCCATCTTTCTCATGGCTCCCCTAAGACTGGACTCCCCTTGTTTGTCTGTGACCTTTTCCCTTTTGCCTGAGCCTTCTAAGGCCAAAGACCTTTCCATTCTTTGTCTCCTGGCTGATTAGCTGAGGTTAGAACTGTTTGTGCCATCTGAAACTAGACACAGAGATAAACATTTCCTGTTCAGCTGGTTGAGACAACTTCCCCTGATTGTAAAACATCCCCCACCTGTAACCTGTCTACTCCACCCTATAAAAGTCAGGCAAACCGGCCCAGCCCAGACACCATGTGGTCTTGGGCTCGCGGGTGCTTCTCCATTGCAGGAGCTTGAAAAAAAAAATCACTTCTCCCATTGTCTGATGTATTTTGTCTTTGACACTCTTCCACTGTGCTGTTTTTCAGCTAAGGCTCCCGAGCCTTTTTAGAGCCCCACGTGTGACCTTGGATCACTTCCTAAGCATCTCTGGGCTCCGGGCTCCTCTGCTGCAAAACGTGATGATCATTGGCCCTATCTCCCCAGGTTGAGAGTGGAGATCACGCCCGGAAACGCTTGGCGCAGAGCCGGGCCGGAGTGAACGCTCCAGAAATGTCAACCTTTGTGTTTGCAGGAAAGGCGAGCGGCGCTTGGGACACTCGGCCGGCGGAAGTGGAGGAGTGGAGGAGTGGAACGCGCGTCTCGAGACCTCTACCCCTGCTCCGGCGCTGGGGGCTGTCCTGGGTCCCCTCCCCCGGCGCCCCCAGGGATCGCAGTCTGGGTCGAGGGTCGGGGGGGGCACACTCCCCACTCCCGCCCTCCCCGCCGCCCGCCTTTGATTACGGCTAGCAGCGAATCGCCGAGCAAATTAACTTTTTGCACACTTCATTATGCGCCGCCCCGCGTCCCCCCGGGGCCGCGGCCCCGCCCCCGCCCCGCGCCGACAACTTGATTGGGCAATTAATCTTCGCGGTCCCCCCAGCCCCCCGCGCCAGGCCCGGGCCTTTGTGCGCCTGCACGCAGGCCGCCGACGCCCGCCCGGACGGCCGGTCTGCTAGCGCTGATAAGGCGCGCGCGCCGCCCGGCCCCCGCCTTTGTCCGCGCGCGGGGAGGCGCGGCCGTCGCTGCCGTCTAGCACCCCGTCAGCGCGCCCCCGCCCCCTCGGCTCGGTCCATCTGTTTGAGCTGCGCAATCCTCCAGCGGCCTGGCGGGGGAGGGGTCTCGCTCTCGGGCCGGGAGCCAGCACCCCCTCCACCCGGTCGCTCCATGTGTAGGAGTGACACCCCCCAGCCCCCGAGAAACACACACACGCACACACGCGCGCACACACACAGCGCCCAATTAAGCAGCGCGATAGTAATTAAGAAGTGGGGGGCTCGAGGCACAGCAGCAGTCTAAGGAATGGAGGGGTTTCCGAGCTGTGTCCAAAAAAAGAAGGAGCGCTGCCACCCATTCTGTACCTGGGAGTGTAACCTCTGGATACACGCTTGGGGCTCTGCAGACTCGGGTGGCTGTGGCTGAGGTAGGAGGAGAGAAGGAGAGGCCCTGGAAATTTGTCTGATAAGTCTAGCTTCTTTGTGCATTTTTTTCTGGTGTTTTGCCAGCAGTTGACCCAGCCTCAAAAAGGCAGCCTGTGATTAGTGAGTGTTGAGAACCCGGGTCCTAAATGGAGGCTAAATGAAGGACGATTGTAGAGACCAATAACAAGGTGGTTCAGAAAGGGTTCCCAACTCATTGGGAGGCTGTGTTTCAGGTAACAGCTCGGTGTCCAAGGGTGGGGAGGCCACGGGCTATCAGTGGTGGGCAGCCAGCATGTGCTAGTTCTCGGGATTTTCTCTGGCCTTCCCTGGATGACACAGGACAGAGACTGAAAGCTGATGGGTGAAAGATGTTGCTGGAAACAGGCTCTTGAGTTTCCTCCTGCTCCAGGGCCAGTGGGCATGGGTGCAAAGTTTGTGGTCTGTGCAGAGCTTAGGGCTGGGGTGTGTGTGTGTATGTATGTGTGTGTGTGTGTGTGTGTTCCCTGGGAACTGTCTGCACCAGCTTGTGAAGGGGGTTCGAGTTTTGTTTGAGTAAAGGATTCTTAGCCTTCACTAGTGCTCATAATAAGGGTATGACCCAGTGTGCACAGAATCCCTGAGGAGAAGGCTGGCAAAGCACCTTCATCCGGGTAATCCTCCAGCAATGCTGACTGAACACTCACCGTCTGCAGAGTTCACGGGGCACCCCTAGATGCTGGGATAGCATGAGCAAAGCAGACCTGCTTGTTGTGCTCACAGGCTCACAATCTAGTCTGAGATGGATGAGCAAGAAGATAAACACAGAAGTCATGAGATGATAGAGCTGGAGGTAAAAACAAAGCAGGACGACTGAGTTGGTACGTGGGCCCCACTTGCTGGACATCCCCTCCCCATCACCACCTGGATGCCCTGATGCCCGGGGAATGAAGTCTGCACTCTGGAATGTAGGGACCTAGGCTGCCCTAATTCTCTGCAACCTATCTCTCTACTCCCAGGGACCTAAGCCCCCCAGCCAGTTCTGTGGCCATCCCAGGGGCAGGGTCCCTGGGATGATGGGCTGGCTCAGTCTGCTGTGGGCTCTCCCTCTTACTCCTGTGCAGATGGTGGTGGTGGTTCCTTCTGATAGTGACAGCCTCCAGTCTTGCATGACGGAAAGGTCTCACGGGTTTCTAGTCCAGAAGGGGCCCTATGAGCAGAAGCTGAATTAAAGTGGAGAAATACAGCCTCCCCTTCCTCCCCTCCTTTCCCTCCCCTGGCCCCACTTCCCTCATTCCCACAGCCCCTGAGGCCATGGGTGAATAGTTTCTTAGTCTGTTTGCCTGGCTAAGCTGAGTTAGTGAGCTTGGTATATACCTCTCTATGCAAAGAGTCAGACACAACTGAGCGACTGAACTGAACTGATGGGTACTAAAGTTAGGAGACACCCAGAAGCAGCAAGTGGAATAAAGAGGATACTATTTGACTCTGAGTGCACCATCCCTCCTCTCCCCAGGACAGACTAAGTTTAGACCCCTTGTCAACCCTAGTCCCTGATTCTAATGTTCTGGCTCTAAACATTCTAAGACTTCACAGTTGTAGACCCTGACGTTCTAGAATATTAACATCCTATGCTTCTTACGTGAACACTCTGGATGTCTGTGATTTCTGCCCTTGTGTTCCAGAATTCTGGGACCCCAATATTGATTTTTGTTGGGGTCTACTCACTGAAGTAACAAAGAGAAAGACTCCATGCAGAGTCACGTGATTTGTCATAATGATAGCAACTAACAGTCTTTCAATCATGCTTTTATTCAACAGTTCTTTTTGTTGTCGTTATTCAAAAAATCTTTTAAGTGCCAGACACTGTTCTTGGATTATACAAATAAATAAATTTAAATATTAATAAATAGACAAATACACAATTTGTTAGAAGATGACGTGCAGGAGAGAGGGGTAGGGAGTGAGGGAGCACAATTCAAATTGATGGTCAAGGTAGGACATACTAAGAAGGTAATATTTGATTTTCTATTTGTTCTTTTATTTATTGAAATTTGAAATCTCAGTGTATAACTGGATTTGTTTCTCCTTGGAGGTCTACCAGCTTTTGCTGTATATATTTAGATCTCTGCCATTAGGAGTATAAACATTTAAAATTGTTTTATGCTCTTAATCAAACCCTTACTTGTTGTGAAATGACCTTATCTATCCCTGGTAAGATTCTTTGCTCTGAAATGAACTTTGTCTGATATTAACCTAACCACTCTAGTGTTCTTTTAATTAGTGTTAGTATGGTGTATCTTTTTCCATCCTTGTTCTTTTAACTTGTGTCTTTATATCTGAAATGGATGTGTGGTTTTGTTTCTGTTTTGGTAGATGGCATGTATTGGGTCTTTATAAAAATCCAATCTGACAATCTCTGCTTTTTAATTGGGAGTGTTTAGACCATTTACATATAATGTGATTGTTGATATGATTCGATTTAAGCCTATTATCTCATATTTTCTTTCTCTGTACCATTTGCTCTTTCCTTTTCTTCTTTTTCTGCCTCATTTCTTTCTTTCTTTTGTGATGTGGACCATTTTTAAAAGTCTTTATTAAATTTGGTACAACATTGCTTCTATTTTATGTTTTGATTTTTTGGCCCTGAGGCATGTGGGATCTTAGTTCCCTGACCAGGGATCAAACCCTCACCCACTGCATTAGAAAGTGAAGTCCTAACCAATGGACTGTCAGGATAGTCCCTCTTTCTGCCTCATTTCTGATTAACTGAGTGCTTTTCATTATTCCATTTTCCCTCCTTTATTGGCTTATTATCTATAATTCCTCATTATGTTATTTCAGCTATTGCATTAGGATTTATGGTATATGTCTTTAACTTGTCAGTCTATTGTCAGGTGGTATTATACCACTTCATATGTAGTGTAAGAACCTTATAATAGTATACTTCCATTTCTCTCTTCCTGACTTTAATACTATTATTGTCAGGCATTTTACTTCTGTAGATGTTACAAACTCCACCAAATATTATTATTTTTGTTTAAACAGCAAATTACCTTTTAAGGACAAATAAATGATAATATAGAATCTTATATATTTACTCATGTAGTTAGCATTTTTTCCTTTGCTCTTTATTCCTCTATAGATTCAGATTTCTGTCTGGTATCATTTTTCTTCTGCCTGAAAAGACATGTGCAGGAGAGAGGTGCATTTATCATTTTTTGTAGTGAAGATCTGTTGGTAAAGAATTCTTTCAGCTTTTTGTATGTCTGAATACATCTTATTTCATTTTCATGTTTGAAAGATATATTAACAGGGAACAGAAATCTATGTTGACCCGTTTATTTTTCTTTCAGTAAGTTAAGATATGGCTCTACTATTTTCTCCCTTCCATGTGTCCAATAAGAAATTTGCCATTCTCCTTATCTTTGTTCCTCTGTACTTAACATACCTTTTTGTTTTGACAGTTTAAAAAATATTTTCCTCTTTGTCACCAGTTTTGAGCCATTTGATCATGATAGGTAATTTTCTGGGTTTTTTTTTTGTGTGTGCTTGAGGTTTATTGAACTTCTTGCATCTGTGAGTTCATAGTTTACATCAGATTTGGAATATATTCAACCATTTTTTCAAATTTTCCTTTCCTTTGGGGAACTCAGTTTCACATATATTAGGTTATTTGATGGAGAAGGTGATGGCGCCCCACTCCAGTACTCTTGCCTGGCAAATCCCATGGACGGAGGAGCCTGGTAGGCTGCAGTCCATGGGGTTGCTAAGAGTCGGACATGACTGAGCAACTTCCCTTTCACTTTTCACTTTCATGCACTGGAGAAGGAAATGGCAACCCACTCCCATGTTCTTGCTTGAAGAATCCCAGGGGATGCTGGGGGAGCCTGGTGGGCTGCCATCTAGGGGATCACACAGAGTCGGACACGACTGAAGTGACTTAGCAGCAGCAGCAGCAGCAGACTATTTGAAGTTGTTCCACATTTCTTGACACTGTTCTTGTTTTTATTAAAGAACTTTTTCCCCCTCTACATGTTCCATTTTGGATGATTTTTCTTTGCTGTGTCTGCAAATTCATTAATCTTTTCTTCTGCCGTGTTTAGTCAACCATTAATTCTAGCATATTTTTCATTTCTGATATTGTAATTTTCATTTCTAAAAGTTTGATTTGGATCTTTTTATATCTTCCATTTGTCTCTTTCACTTAGGAACATATAGAATACAGTTTTTAAAATTGTTTTAATGTTCTTATCCACCACTTCTGTGTCAGTTCTGGGTCAGTTTCAACTGATTCATTATTGTCCTCACTATGGGCCATGTTTTCTTGTCTCTTTGCATGCCTGTAATCTTCATTTGGATGCCAGACATTGTGAATTTTACCTTTGGTGAATGCTATAGATTTTTATATTTCTATAAAAGACACTTGCTCCTTGGAAGAAAAGTTATGATCAACCTAGACAGCTTATTTAAAAGCAGAGACATTACTTTGCCAACAAAGGTCCATCTAGTCAAAGCTATGGTTTTCCCAGTAGTTGAGTATGAATGTGAGAGTTGGACTATAAAGAAAGCTGAGTGCCAAAGAACTGGTGCTTTTGAATTGTGGTGTTGGAGAAGACTCCTGAGAGTCCCTTGGACTGCAAGGAGATGCAATCAGTCCATCCTAAAGGAAATCAGTTCTGAATATTCATTGGAAGGACTGATGCTGAAGCTGAAACTTCAATACTTTGGCCACCTGATGGGAAGAACTGACTCATTTGAAAAGACCCTGAAGGCAGGAGAAGGGAATGACAAAGGATGAGATGGTTATGGCATGAGTTTGAGTAAGCTCCGGGAGTTGGTGATAGACAGGGAAGCCTGGCGTGCTGCAGTCCATGGGGTTGCAAAGATTCAGACACAACTGAGCAACTGAACTGAACTGATAAATCTTGAGTTTTGCTCTGAGATTCAATTAGGTTGCTTGGACATACTTTGATCCTTTCAAGTCTTGCTATTATGATTTGTTGACTGTGTCCAGAGCAGTGCTCAGTTAAAGGCTAATTCTGTACCAATACTGAGAGATGACCTTCCTGATTACTCTAACCATTGCCTCATGAATTATGATTTTTCTCTGTTTGGCACTATATTTGGTCCTGTGTGACTGCTAGGCACTGCTCTCTAATCTTTAACCATGTTTTTCCCAGCCCAGAGTAGTTTTGTTACACAAAAGCACCAACCAGTACTCAGTGTAATATTCTAGGGTAGGGGAACTTCTTGAAGAGTTCTAGAATTCTCATTTTGTGCAGCTCTCTCCTGATGTGAAAATGAAAGTGTTAGTTGCTCAGTAGTAGCCTGCCAGGCTCCCCTGTCCATAGAATTCTCCAGGCAAGAATACTGGAGTGGGTAACCACTCTCTTTTCCAGGGTATCTTCCCTGTCCCAGCATTGAACCTGGGTCTCCCGCATTGCAGGCCGATTCTTTACCACTGAAGCCACCAGGGAAAACTCTGCTTTCCTTGGTCTTCGTGGACTCTCAGCTGCGTTTCCTTAACTCAGAGTGTCTGCTGTCCTGTACTAGGATCTGTAAACTCCTCCCAGGCAGTAAACCTGAGTAATCACAGGGTTCATATTGCTTGCTTCTCCTCACTCAGGAATCACTGTTCTTCATTGCCTGATACCCACTGCCTTGAAAACTGTCATTTCATGTCTTTTGTCTTGGTTTTTCTGGTTTATTTGTTTGGCTGGCTTTTGTTCTTTCAAGTGGGAGAGTAAATCCCACCCATCTTGGGTGGGAGCAGGCATCAGAATGAAACCTTCACAGACTTGAAGAGGTGATTATAGAGTTAACCATGGCAATGTGGGTGTAAGGAGAGAAGAAGATGATTCCATCCAGATAATGCGGCCAGGCAGGTACAATGGTCCTGTGCATGTGTTCCTGAGAGTGTTTGAGGAACAGAAAGGAACCAGTGTGCCTGGAGCAGGGCTGCTGAGGGAAGGGGGGTGACTGGGAGAGGAGATGAGGTGCCAGCTTGTGTAGGACCTTGCAGGCCCTGATAAGAACTGTGGCTTTTATAATAAGTGAAATGGGAACTGTGGGAGGGTTTGGGCAGACAAAGGAAGATCTTTTGACGTACACTTTACAGGATCTTTGAACTGACTAAATTAACCAAATTAACCAAGAGAGGCAGGAGGGAACGCTTGAGACAGCCAGGAACTGGTGCACTGAACCAGAAGAGAGGGATGGTGACTCAGATACATAAAAGGATACACTGTTGGGGTGGGTATTAACGAGGAAGACTTTGAGGGAGGCTTCTGGGGTGCTGTTAGTGTTCCGTGTCTTGATGGAGGTTATATCGTGTGTTGACTGTGTGACAACTCATTGAACCAGGTGTATATATCTGGTTGTGTTCTCATCCACATGAATGTAATATCTCAACAGAATAGAGATGAGGGTGGTTTGGACAAGGCTGTTATCAGTGGAGGTAGAGAGATGTGGGAGCAGATTCTGAATTTCTTTTATAGGTAAAATCCAATCAGATTTGAGGATAGATGTAATGTTAGACATGAGGGAAAGAAAAAGGCCCAGAATAACGCCATGAGTGGGTTTGAGTATCTATTTTTTTTATTAGGAGTATAGTTTGTGTGGTGGATGCTGGAGGTACTGATGGCTACCTTTGCTTCTGTGAGGTTAGAAACTCCCTGAGAGTGAAAATGATGATGTAGAAATCAAACAAAGTTGGCAGGAGAGACAAGGTCCACACAATAACACATCAGCTCCTGGATCCAGCCATGCCTGAAGGCAGTGATCTGGTCTTCTCAGTTTCATAAATCAATAGTTCCTTTCTTTTCCTTCCTTTGAGTTGTAACTTAAGAATCCAGACTGATACAACGTTTTCACATGCCTTCCTCTGTGTATACCATCCCAGAGATACTGTATTGAAACTATAGCCTTTCCTTAGCATTTTCAACACCTGCCCTAGACTTTCTTTCCCCTGGACTTTTGTTCCTATGGTTCCCTCTTCCCAGAATGACCTTCTTTCCCTTGCTTCCTCCCTTCATATAAAAACTTTCCTCCTGTTCAAATCCATCCTGACTCCACCAGCTGAAAGTTGGAGCTGACAGGGCCCTTAGACACCAACCTTCTACTTCCACTCCCATTTTGTGGGTGGGAATCCTGAGGCCACTCTGAGATTATGGGCAGATTTGAGGATCAGGACTTCAGTATCCTGACTCTCTCAGAAGCGTTTCATGATCCTCCTTGTGCAGTTATTTCTCCCCGCACCCTTGCTCAGGGCTGAACCAATCTCTTCACAGTGGTTTTCCTTAGTCTGGGATGCCTTACGTCTCCCTGTCCTTCTGGAAAAGTTCCCATTTGAACTTGAAGACTCCACTCAAGGGTCAGACTTCTGGAAGTCTCCTTTTATTACCAGGGTGGGTCAGTGTCCTGCTAGGTACTCACACAGCTGTCTTTGGTACCTCCATGAACCTGTTCATCCTTCGGTATTGTGAGTGTCTATATTCTGTCTGCTCAACTTTGGGGCAGGCTGTTCTAGCAAAGATGCTTCCCAACCAGTGTACATTAATCAACAAACATGGAGTGAGAAAGAGCACTGCTGGGGAGGAAAACCAGCACTGAGCTTGGAGTCAGGAGGGCCAGCTGCTGTCCATCTCCCTCCCCCACCCCAGCTATGTGGCCTCAGGCAAGTCATGTCCTCTGTTTGAGCCTTGGGTTTTTCATCTGTGAAGGGAGCGGGACATCATAGTGGTTAAAACCTCAGGCAGCCTGAATTTGAATCCTGGCTGTGTGACCTTGAACAGATGACTTAAATTCTCTGGCTTCAGTTTCCTCTCTTGTAAAATCAAGATACTAAATGCACCCACCTTGTATAGAGTATTTGTAAACAATGAATAAGTGAATATTTATAAAGTTTTCAGAATTATATTGGCACAACGTATAAAAACCCCAAATGATAATCATTAAGCAAAAGAAGAGTCCCTTGGAGAGCAAGAAGATCCAGCCAGTCCATCCTAAAGGAAATCGGTCCTGAATATTCATTGGAAAGACCGATGCTGAAGCTGAAACTCCAATACTTGGGCCACCTGATGTGACAAACTGACTCATTTGAAAAGACCCTGATGCTGGGAAAGATTGAAGGCGGGAGGAGAAGGGGATGACAGAGGATGAGTTGGTTGGATGGTATCACCGACTCAATGGATGTGAGTTTGAGTAAACTCCAGGAGTTAGTAAGGGACAGGGAGGCCTGCTGTACTGCAGACCATGGGGCCACAGAGTTGGACATGACTGAGAGACTGGACTGAACTGAACTGAAGCAAAGCAAAAGAAACCCTTGTCTTACTGAGAGAGGATGAGAGCTTGGCAGTCATCAGGTGCTGTATGAGTGGACTAGGATTAGTCTCATTAGGTAAGCTGCCTGGGAAAGGCTGGTCCTGACACTTAACTAGTTATGTGTCTTTCAAGAAATCATATCACCTCTCTGAGCTGCAAACTCCCCATTTATAAAATGAAGGAGGTGGGGGGTGGTTGGGGAATTCCCTGGGAGGTTAAGACTCCACGCTCTTACTGCTGAGGCCTTAGGTTCATTCCCTGGTTGGGGAACTAAGATCCCACAAGCTGCCAGAATAAATAAATAAATAAAATGAAATAAATAAAATGGAGGGGTTGGTCTAGGGCAGTTAGAGTTAAGGTATCAGCCTCTCCGAGGCTCGTGACTGAATGCGTGGAGTGGGGCTGACGGCTGCGTGCCTATCGTGGGCTGCTGCGGAGGATTCTGCAGGACAGAGTCTGTGGAGCACGTGCCGGCCGTGCTGGCAATGCAGTGAGTGCTCTGTAAGTCTGCCTGTCTTCTAAGTCGTGTCCAGCTCTTTTGCAAATCCGTGGACTTAATGTAGCCTGCCAGGCTCCTCTGTTCATGGGATTTCCCAGGCAAGAATTTGCCATTTCCTTCTCCAGGGGATCTTCCTGACCCAGGAACTGAACCTGAGTCTCTTGCATTGCAGGTGGATTCTTTACCGCTCAGCCACCTGAGAAGCCCATGCCTGTCCTTACTGCCACTGTTATTCTGGCTCTAACAGTCCAGGGTTCTCTGAGGTGGGGCTAGACAGAGGACGAGCTGGGTACCCATAATGTATTGCCCTACTTCCAGTTTAGAAAGAAGAGAGCAGCTGTGTGACTTATGGCCAGTGTCTGCCTGTCTCTGTCTTATGCACTGGGCTGTGGCATGAGCAAGAAGGACAAGGAGCATGCCCACTAGAGAAAGAAGAATGCAGCCCCTCCATGCCATGGGGATAGGCTGTGTCTGCTTTTGTGTGGCTTCTGATCTCCCAGGGCCAGCAATGTCCCTGCCACATGTGTGACCATCTCAGAGTTGTCATCTGCCACCTGCTGGGGCCTGGGAGTGGGAGGCTGAGATGGGAAGAGAGAGCAAGGTCCAAATTCTGGCTGTTCCTGTTTCTTGTCCTGTGACCTTGAGCAAACCTCTGTGCCTCTCTGTCCCACTTCCTCACATGTCACATGGAGATGCTTTGCGTGCTTAGATAGGAGAGTACACTCCAGACCTGGGGTTTTGGGGGGGGGGCAGTGAAGAGGTAGCGAATGTTGGCCTGGGCTGGGAAGTATGAACTATTCCCCTGGAGCTTTCCCCAGGGTAAGTGAGAAGCAGTCGGGAGCTTAGAGGCCTCTCTCTGTGTCCTGTAGGTAGAGCACAGACTGGCTGGCAGAGGCCCGGGGCTCATCTTGGGATGGAGACAGATTGGCAGACAAAGGGGCGGCAGGCGGGTGGGGCTGGGGTGCCCCTGGGGAGGGAGGGAAGAAGGAGGGGCGAGGAGCAGGAGGGAAGGAGGCAGGGCTATGTGCAGCTTCACAAACCCTGGACCTGTGATGTCTCCAGCTGGAAGCTAGACTGGTCCCTTCCTCAAAGGGGGTAAAGAGGGGTGCTTGTTGGTTCAGCCCTCTGGATTCTGGGAATAAATGAGGGAGGGACTTGGTGGGTAGCAATTACTGAGACTGTGATAAAATATTCCCTCCTTCCCACAGATCGACCCCCGCCTCCCACCCCCCACCACACTGCCACTGTGATGTCTAAACAATAGCTCTCCTCTCTTTCGGCAGTTCTCAAGGCTGCGTGAGGTTGCTGGGACCCACCCCCAGGTCTAGGGTAGGGCCTGAGAGTGTGCGTGTCTTACCAGTTCCTGGGTGATGGTGATGCTGCTGGTTCTGGTGACACACGTTGAGAACCACTGAGTGCCCTGTCAGTTCAGGTCCTTTAGGTGCAGATACTGAGATGGAGCCAGGAGAGTAAGAGGCTCATTGCGGCTTGATGGCTATGTAAGACCAGGGGCGTGGGGAGCAGAAATGGACAGAGAGAACTTGAGGCTGCCACGTGGCAGTCTGGCACTGCCAACCCAACGGGGAGCTCTGGAGAAGAGTCTGCCCATCAGGGAAGCCCCACGCTGAACAGCAGTCTCCTGCTGGCTCGGACATTGCCTGGGATTGCCCAGGAAGGCCGTGACTTTGGCTCAAAAGCTGAGGTGGGTTCTGAGGTTGCTGCAGCTGGAGGCTGTCGGCTCACTGCTCTCCTGGTACCCAAAAGGCAAGTTCTCCCTTGAAGGGAGAACAAGCACCCTGCCAAGCCTGCTGTGGTGTCTGCCACGTGCCAGGCTCTGGGTAGAACATTTGCTTGGATGAGTGCAGTTGCAGAACCAGAGCAATCTGACAACTCAAATCTAGTTGCCCCTATTTGAAAGAAAGCAAAAGTGAAAGTCACTCAGTTGTGTCGGACTCTTTGTGATCCCATGGACTTTACAATCCGTGGAATTCTCCAGGTCAAAATACTGGAGTGTGTGGCTTTTCCCTTCTCCAAGGGATCTTCTCAACCCAGGGATCGAACCCAGGTCTCCCGCATTGCGGGCGGATTCTTTACCAGCTAAGCCACAAGGGAAGCCCAAGAATACTGGAGTGGGTAGCCTATCACTTCTCCAGCAGATCTTCCTGACCCAGGAATCAAACTGGAGTCTCCTTCATTGCAGGCAGATTCTTTACCAACTGAGCTATGTTCCTGTTTAACAGATGGGAGAAGTGAAGCTCTGAGGGATGAAGTCATCTGCCCAGAGTTGGAGCCAGGATTTGAACCCCTCTCATGTCATAGCTGGAGAAGGCAATGGCACCCCACTCCAGTACTCTTGCCTGGAAAATTCCATGGGTGAAGGAGCCTGGTAGGCTGCAGTCCATGGGGTCGCTAGGAGTCGGACACGACTGAGCGGCTTCAGTTTGACTTTTCACTTTCATGCGCTGGAGAAGGAAATGGCAACCTACTCCAGTGTTCTTGCCTGGAGAATCCCAGGGACAGGGGAGCCTGGTGGGCTGCTGTCTATGGGGTCACACAGTGTCAGACACGACTGAAGCGACTTAGCAGCAGCAGCATGTCATAGCACTCACTCCTCTCCACCTGGGAGGTGAAGAACATCTGTGCCTTTTGCAGCTGGGGACTCTGAGGTATGGAGAGGTCAACAACTTGCCTGACTATGCAAATGAAGTAATTGGAAGCTCTGGTGTTTGAGCCCTGTTCTGACCCATCTCCTCTAATTGCAAATGCTACCCTTGGATACTGATAGGAAGATGGAAGAGCAGAATCTTGGGGCTGGAAGGACACTGAGGCCCAGGGAGGTCATCAGCCGTGTCTCAGTTCCTCTCTGTGCCTGCTGTGTGGGGTGTTACCATCACCCATGCATTTGGCATACAGCATTGGGCACCTGTGGGTCAGCCTTCCAACCCAGGGCACTTGGGGTGGGAGAAGTAGATGTGGTACAAGGGTGACTATGTGGCCATGGAGGACGCACTGGAGACTGAGCAAGATGACTGGCTCAGCTAGGGTTGCATTCAGGGAGGCTTCCTGGAGAAGATCGCTTGAGAGGAGAAGTGAGAAGGGCATGCAAGGCAGAGCGAAGACTAGAGACAAAGACTTGGAGGTGGGAGAATTCCTGTTGCTTTTAGGAAATTGTTTAAAACACTGCAAGTCTGGAATGCTGAGACAGTGGGTGGAGGGAGGAGGAAGGTATGGGCTGAAGTAAGGTAGAGTGGAAAGTTGGCCAGGGGAATGTGGTCAAGCTTTGGACCCGGACTCTGTTCAAGGTAGGACTACTCTCTGCAGGAGACTTCTGATCTTCAGGATTCTGAGTTCTCCATATTTTTCTCTCACCTGACTCCTGACTCATCTCACCTTTCCTCAGACTCCTCTGTGGCCTCCAGCCACTAAGGTGGCCCCCAAGGGTCCCCTTCTCTTGGAATTCACATAAACTTTGAATTCTAATAATGTGGACCTGTGTAACCAGTTGGATTTTCTGGAAATGGTGAAATGTGACTTCCAAGGCTAGGTCTTGAGATGTAGTGCCTTGGTCTCTAGATTTGGTCACCCTGGGGAGGCCAGCTGCCATGTATGAAATCACTCTAGCAGCCTGTGGAAAGGCCCACCTCCAGCTGTCACCATCTTGCCGGTCCTATGAATGAACCACTTTGCAAGCAGATCTTCCCACCCTAGTCAAGCCTGCAGATAAGTGCAGCCCCAGAACCACCAGTCAAGCTGGTCCCAAATTCCTGACCCAGAGAATTCCTGAAACCCATTAACTTATGGTTGTTGTAGTTATAAGTCACTGAGTTTGGGGTGATTTGTTTTGCAGCATCAAACAATGAGGGCTCTCCCCCACCCTTTCTTGGCTCCTCCTGTTTGTTGCTCTGGTGGCCTTCTGTAAATTGTTCACTCATTCATTCACGAACATTTATCGGTCACCTCCTGTGAACCAGGCATTGGAGACACAGGTTACAATAGACCAGGCCTCTATCCTCAGAATTCCAAGATTCAGGCCTCCTATTTTACTGTAATTTTATAAATTCATCTGTATTAAGTCACCTATTGTTTGAGCTGAATGTCTCTGAGTGACTCCTAACCTTTTGGGAGATTTAACCCCTTTTGAGAGTCTGATGAAAAACAAAGGCCAGGAAAGGTCACCTATACACAGAATTAAATTGGGGTGCACTTTCAAAGGGACCTCAGGCCATCCAAAACAGAATCTTAGCCCCCCAGACTCCAGAGTCCCCTCTGGCCCCTAGTGGACATCAGCTCAGTGAGGGGTAAGCAGGGCCTCAGCTTTGATCTGGTATTTATGGACTCAGCCTGTGCTGATGGCAGGGGGCCTTCAGCTTGGTCCAGGCTGCATGTGAATGGCCTGGGCTCTCCTCTCTGTGCCCTTGACGGACTGTCCTGCAGAGAGGCTGGTGGGTCTGGGGTGCTGAGTAGGTCACTTGAGAGAAGAGGGTGAGCGTGCCCGATGGATTGTGTACAAGCGGCTTCTCCAGCTGAGCTCCTCCTGCTGCTGAAGCTGGTACTTGGCCCAAGCCTCCACCTTGTGGGCTCCGGAGGGTGGGGAGTGTGGAGGCTGGGGAGTGTGAGGGCTGAGGGTGCAGCAGCCTCTGGGTGGACCGTGGGCTCCAGCTCTGCAGTGGAACTTTACCAGTCCTGGGCCCTGGGGGATTTAACCTCACCTTCTGACTTTGGCTTCTTCAACTTTGAACTGGGGACAAACCCCCTGAAGGGGGGCCATGGGGTAGAAATAAGTCCTCCAGACAGGCACACTGGGGACTCCTTGCCTGGCAGACCCTCCAGTTCTTTGGCCCTCAACCTCCTCTCTCTGGCTCTGGGCAGCCACTGGCCTCATCACCTCTCTCAGGGAAGCCACCATTTCTGGCTTCAACTTGCCACCTTCTCAGGAGCCTGGTGTGTGACTCAGGAAGCTGCTCTGCACGTGGGACAGGGTTGAGGGGGCAGGGATGGCACAGGCAGAGGGCAGCCTCCCTCTCCCAGGCCCCCAAGGAGGGGCCGCCTTCCCTCCGGAATGTTTGCCTCTCCCCTCTCCACTTCTCTCTTCTTTCTCCTTCTCTCTCCTTCCATCTTTGTTATTCTTTCCTCCATTTCCTTTTTCTCCTTCCTCCCTTCCCTCTGCTTTCTGTCCTTCTCTCCACCTTTCCAGTCATTCTTCTTTCCCTCTCCTTTACCCTCCTCTTCATCTTCATAAAGATTAACAGTGTGCACCCTGCTGTCTTGGGTTCAGATTCCAGCTCCGCCAAGTACTGGCTGTGTGACCTCAGGAAAGTTACTTAATCTCTCTGTGCTTTGGTTTTCTGAACTGTAAAATGAAGTGCTCACCAACAGGCACTTCTCTTGAGGTTGTTATGAGGAGTAACTGAGACCAGTGACTGAAGTTGTTATGAGGAGTAACAGACTAGTGACTGAGGTTGTTATGAGGAGTAACAGGCCAGTGACTGAGGTTGTTATGAGGAGTACCAGGCCAGTGACTGAGGTTGTTATGAGGAGTAACAGGACAGTGACTGAGATTGTTATGCGGAGTAACAGGACAGTGACTGAGGTTGGTATGAAGAGTAACAGGCCAGTGACTGAGGTTGCTATGAGGAGTAACAGGCCAGTGACTGAGGTTGTTACGAGGAGTAACTGAGACCAGTGACTGAGGTTGTTATGAGGAGTAACAGGCCAGTGACTGAGGTTGTTATGAGGAGTAACAGGCCAGTGGCTGAGGTTGTTATGAGGAGTAACAGGCCAGTGGCTGAGGTTGTTATGAAGAGTAACAGGCCAGTGACTGAGGTTGTTATGAGGAGTAACTGAGACCAGTGACTGAGGTTGTTATGAGGAGTAACTGAGACCAGTGACTGAGGTTGTTATGAGGAGTAACAGGCCAGTGGCTGAGGTTGTTATGAGGAGTAACAGGCCAGTGGCTGAGGTTGTTATGAAGAGTAACAGGCCAGTGACTGAGGTTGTTATGAGGAGTAACTGAGACCAGTGACTGAGGTTGTTATGAGGAGTAACTGAGACCAGTGACTGAGGTTGTTATGAGGAGTAACAGGCCAGTGGCTGAGGTTGTTATGAGGAGTAACAGGCCAGTGGCTGAGGTTGTTATGAAGAGTAACAGGCCAGTGACTGAGGTTGTTATGAGGAGTAACTGAGACCAGTGACTGAGGTTGTTATGAGGAGTAACTGAGACCAGTGACTGAGGTTGTTATGAGGAGTAACAGGCCAGTGGCTGAGGTTGTTATGAGGAGTAACAGGCCAGTGGCTGAGGTTGTTATGAAGAGTAACAGGCCAGTGACTGAGGTTGTTATGAGGAGTAACTGAGACCAGTGACTGAGGTTGTTATGAGGAGTAACTGAGACCAGTGACTGAGGTTGTTATGAAGAGTAACAGGCCAGTGGCTGAGGTTGTTATGAGGAGTAACAGGCCAGTGGCTGAGGTTGTTATGAAGAGTAACAGGCCAGTGACTGAGGTTGTTATGAGGAGTAACTGAGACCAGTGACTGAGGTTGTTATGAGGAGTAACTGAGACCAGTGACTGAGGTTGTTATGAGGGGTAACAGGCCAGTGACTGAGGTTATTATTAGGAGTAACTGAGACCAGTGACTGAGGTTGTTATAAGGAGTAACTGAGACCAGTGACTGAGGTTGTTATGAGGAGTAACTGAGGAGTCACTGCTCAGTGAGCATCTGCTCCTCCGTTAACATTCTTCCCTCCCCTCTTTTTCTCCTTCCCGCTCATGGGCTCCCTCCCTCCCTGCCTGTAGGCCCTATGCTCCAGCTCTTGCTCCTTCTCTGCTTGGATCTTGGGCCCGCCTTCTGCCCAGGCCGTGCCCTGCTCCATCCTTTCTGGACCAGAGAGGAGAGGCAGAAGCACAGTGGTGGGGCCAGGCTGCCCCTGGAGCAGTTGCAGAGCCAGGTGGTTGGAGCTCTTCCCTAGCCCCGCCCATGACGTGTGGAGCTGCCTTTGTGCCGCGGGGTGACAGCCTCTCTCAGCACCTTACTTGGCAGAACTGTGCATCTGGCTTGGGTACAGCTCAAACACTCAGCCTGGGAGGCGGCAGCCTTGGAAGGCTGGGTGCTCCAAAGCCCCCTTCTCCACTTGCTGGATGGCTGGCCTCACAGGGACGCCCCCAGTGCCCAGCCTGGCACCCCCCACACAGCAGGAGTTCAATCAGTGGGTGGGCACGGAGGGTGATATCAGCCTGGCTTTGGGCCAAATGCTGCTCTAAGTGCAGATGTCTTTCATCATCACATCGGTCCTCTGCGTCTCTAAATCCCAGTTTTAGAGATGAGAGACTGAGCCACTGTGGCTCAGATGGTAAGGAATCTGCCTGTGGTGCAGAAGATCCGGGTTTGATCCCTGGGTCAGGAAGAGCCCTCAGAGAAGGGAATGGCAACCCGCTCCAGTATTCTTGCTAGATTTTTTCCCATGGACAGAGGAGCCTGGTGGGTCACAAAGAGTCAGACACAACTGAGTAACAATCACACACACAGACGGAGCCACAGAAAAGTGTGGGAAACTGCCCCAGGTTGAATGAGTGGATGAGATGATAACTTCAGGAGGGGAGGCATTTTACTGAGGAGGAAACCAAGACAAGCGGTTGACCTACAGTCACCTAGGTGGTGAGGGGGAGACATCAGGACTGGACCCCAGGAACCCAGCACTGCTTCTCACCTGCCTATAATCATGATAGAACAGTGTGGCTGGGCCCCTGCCCACGCTGGGCCTGGGCTAGGAGGAGCAGCTGTGAGGAGAGCAGCAGCAGAGTGAGCCGCGGACCAGAGGCCCACCACCAGCCAGTGACCCAGTCCCTGCCACACTTCTTTGAGAGTATTGTCTTTATTTTTCAGGTGAGGTGCTTGAGGCTCAGAGAAGGCAAGCAACATGCTCAAGGTCACACAACCAGTGGGTGTGATTCCCAAGTCCTCCTTCCAGTCTTCCAGGAGGGAGGCCTGGGAGACTGACAAACAGACAGACAGGCCTGGGGTGCAAGGACAAAGAAAGAAGGCCATGCCCAACACCACCCTACTGTTCGGTTTCTGCTGCCAGGGTGACAACTCAGGGCCCCTCTGCCCGCCGTTTGCGGAAAGGCCTGGTGGTGGGCCTCTCTGCTTTGTCCCGGGAGCCAGGCCTGGCAAGGGTCACTGTGCTCACCTTTCTTCCTTCCCTTTTCTTTCCTTCCTTTTCTAACCTTTTTTTAAGGTTTAAAATATACAAACTAGGGCTTCCCTGGTAGTCTAGTGGTTAAAAATCCACTTGCCAGTGCAGGGGGACATGTGTTCAACCCTTGGTCCAGGAAGATCCCACATGCTATGGGGCAGCTAAGCCCGTGTACCACAAATATTGAGTCAGCAAGCCTAGAGCCTGTGCTTCACAACTAGAGAGTAGATCCCGCTCGATGAAACTAGAGAGAGCTCGTGAGCAGCAGCAGAGACCCAGTGCAGCCGTGAATAAATAACCTTTAAAACAAATACACACTAAAGTAGCTAGAGCACACACATCCGAAGTGTGCAATTAAATGAATTTTTATGTAAGTATACACCCGTGTAACTACTATCCATATCTATAGAACACCAACCCCCAGGTGACCACTATTCTGATTTTTTATCACCATGAATGTTGTGTATTTTCAAAACTTGTGTAAGTATTCTCACTGTGCCTATTTGACAGACAAGGAAAAACAGACCAGATACCTGCTAGCAACTCGGAGCCAAGCACTATGAGCACAGTTTACAGTGAAGAGACATGGGCCGTAGGTACTGCCCAGCCCTCACCCGCATGCTCATACTTTATTTATCAGAGGAAATGCCACTTTTAGCTCTCCGTTGATAGGATGGTCAGACACTTGATACTGCTCATCCAGAGAGTCTCACAGGAATCCTGGGGTTTTAGCAATCCGGAAAATGTAGGGAGGGTCAGATCCCTTCAGGATCACCAGGGAGATACTTGCTGTCTGTTCTGGGTTGAATGACATCCCCTTCTCCCAAATGCATGTCCATGCACAACCTCAGAATGTGACCTTATTTAGAAATAGGATCTTTGCAGATGCAATCAAGTTAAGATGTGGTAATAGTGGAATAGGGCAGCCCTTAAGCCAGTGCCTAGTGTCCTGATGAGAAGAGGGAGATTTGGACACAGACGCAGGTATAGAGAGGTGGCCGTGTGATAATGGAGACACTAGGCCGTGTGACACTGGAGTGATGCTTCTACAGGCCAAGGAATGCCACCCATTGTGGACAAACCCAGAAGTCAGGAGAGACCTGGAGCAGATATTTCCCCAGAGCCCCAGACGGAAGATGGCCCTGCTCACACCTTGATTTTAAGTGCCTAGCCTCCAGAACTATGAGACAATACTATTATTACTTCTGTTATTTTAAGCTATTCAGTTTGTTTTGCTGCTTTGTTACAGAAGTCTCAGAAAACAATACAGTCTCTAAGCCTGAGGCCTTGGAAGCTAGTACTTTTGATCCCAAATCTGGATAGGTCCATTTTGGGAAAGAAAACCCTAGACAAACAAAAGAGGCTGCCAAGGATCCCCTAACAAGAGCCTGGAACTCAGAACACAAGCAATCATCTTGTTGAGGTGGAAGAAAGAAAAAGACCCCTCCTCTTAGGTGCTAGTTCTAAAAACAAGAGCCAAGAAGACTCCAAGCTCCCAATGCAGCATGCCCAAGTTCAATCCCTGGTCAGGTAACTAGATCCCACATGCCACAACTAAGACCTGGCAGGGCCAAGTAAATAAATATTTTTAAAATAAACAAATAAAAACAAGAGTCAAAAGGCATCTCAACAGGTGACCTGAGGTGTGACATAAGCACTTTGCAACTTTCACACACTGAAACTAAGTTTGCAGCTGCCACGAGAGCTGACTTCTTTGCCAGGCAGAGTCTGCTTTCATTTTGGCAAAAGCTTTTGTTATTCCCATTTTATAGATGTGGAAATGGAGGCTCTGAGACATTACATGACTGAGGCAGCAGGTGTGACGGCCCAGGCTTTGGGACCTTGTGACTGTTGGTAAGTTACTTACCCTCCCTGAGCTTCTGGCTGCTGAACTACAAGTACCAAGATGCACTTCTGATGGAGCTGTCTTTTCAAGCATTATCCCACTATGCTGCTAAGTCACTTCAGTTATGTCCAACTCTGTGCAACCCCCTAGACTGCAGCCATCAGGCTCCCCTGTCCCTGAGATTCTCCAGGCAAGAACACCGGAGTGGGTTGCCATTTCCTTCTCCAATGCATGAAAGTGAAAAGTGAAAGTGAAGATGCTCAGTCGTGTCCAACTCTTAGCAACCCCACGGACTGCAGCCTACCAGGCTCCTCCACCCATGGGATTTTCCAGGCAAGAGTACTGGAGTGGGGTTCCATTGCCTTCTCTGTTATCCCATTATATCTTCATACTTTTCTGGGAGGCAGCCATCACCAACCTCACCTCACAGTCAATGAGCCCAAGTCTTGAGGGANGGACTGCAGCCTACCAGGCTCCTCCATCCATGGGATTTTCCAGGCAAGAGTACTGGAGTGGGGTTCCATTGCCTTCTCTGTTATCCCATTATATCTTCATACTTTTCTGGGAGGCAGCCATCACCAACCTCACCTCACAGTCAATGAGCCCAAGTCTTGAGGGAAGGGAGGTACACAGGACATGTACAAACTGGAAAATGTCAAAGCCGTTCTCCTCTTGCAAGGATGTCATGCAATTTAGGTGAGTAAAAGATAATAATGTAGGTGAGCCTGGGACAGAGATAGTGTTTAATAAAGTCTTGCCTGAGATGTCACAGCTGGTGAGTGTCCAAAGGGGAAGTCACACTCAGATCTGTCACCCTAGAGTTGGCCCTCTAAGCTCCTTCTTCCAAGTGAAGCACAGAGGAGGTGCCTGGCACAAAGTCAACCTTCAAGAAAAGTTNATGTTATCTTCCAATTTTTAAAAATACTGGGAACTCTTTCAGACTTTTAGAACACACTGTGAGGAGCTGACATGCCAGGCACAAAGGCTGAAAGGGACCTGGACTGCCCGTTGCTGTCCCCTGAGCTAAAATCTACTCTGTCACCAACTGACCTCTCATTAGCACCCGGTTCCCCATGGAGGGAGCTCCACAGGGCAGGTAACTTTGAGTTATGCTCCGCACAGCATTCATAGTGTGAGGCTGGGCAGAAACCAAAGCTGAGTGAAAACAGGCAGAGCCCAAATGGGTGATTTGCTGCTGCTTGCAGGATATGTCGGAGAAGGCAATGGCAGCCCACTCCAGTGCTCTTGCCTGGAGAATCCCATGGATGGAGGAGCCTGGTGGGCTGCAGTCCATGGGATCACTAAGAGTCAGACACGACTGAGCGACTTCCCTTTCACTTTTCACTTTCATGCATTGGAGAAGGAATTGGCAACCCACTCCAGTGTTCTTTCCTGAAGAATCCCAGGGACGGGGGAGCCTGGTGGGCTGCTATCTATGGGGTCGCACAGAGTTGGACACGACTGAAGTGACTTAGCAGCAGCAGCAGCAGCAGGGTATGTATTTGCCAAGAAAGGAGAAGACAACAACAAAAATACAAACAACCCAATGAAAAAAATGGCCAAAACATTTGAGCAGACATTTTTCCAAAGAAAATATGCAAATGGTCAGCAAGCCAATAAAAAGGTTCTCGGCACTAGTCATCACTGCATGCATGCTCAGNAGGGTATGTATTTGCCAAGAAAGGAGAAGACAACAACAAAAATACAAACAACCCAATGAAAAAAATGGCCAAAACATTTGAGCAGACATTTTTCCAAAGAAAATATGCAAATGGTCAGCAAGCCAATAAAAAGGTTCTCGGCACTAGTCATCACTGCATGCATGCTCAGTCGCTTCAGCTGTGTCTAACTCTTTGCAACCCTATGGACCGTAGCCCAGCAGCCTCCTCTGTCCATGGGATTCTCCAGGCCAGAATACTGGAGGGGGTTGCCATGCCCCCTCCAGGAGATCTTCTTGACCCAAGGATCAAACCTGCATCTCTTAAGTCTCCTGCACTGGAAGACAGATTCTTTACCACTAGCACCACCTGGGAAACCCAGTGATCATTAAGGGAATGCAAATCAAAATCACAATTAATGAGATAGCATGTCATACCCATTAGGATGGTTATTTTAAAAAACACACACACAAAGAGAAAACAGTAAGTGTTGGTGAGGATATGGAGAAAATATAATCCTTGTTCACTGCTGGTTGGAATACAAAATGGTGCAGCCGTTGTGGAAAAGAGCATAGCAGTTTCTCAAAAATATTTAACATAAAATTGCCATGAAAGTGAAAGTGTTAGTCGCTCAGTTGTCCAACTCTCGCGATCCCACAGACTGTAGCCCGCCAGGCTCCTCTGTCTATGGGACTTTCCTGGGAAAAATACTGGAGTAGGTGGCCATTTCCTTCTCGAGGGTGTCTTCCGGATTACCATATGATCCAGCAATTACACTTCCGGGTACATAGCTAAAGGACCGGAAGCAGAGACTTGAGCAGATATTTCTACACCCGTGTTGATAGCAGCGATATTCGAAACAGCCAAAAGGTGACAGCATTTCCAGTGTCCATTGACGGATAAACAAAATGTGGCGTATATAATGGAGTGTTACTCAGCCTTAAAAAGGAAGGAATTTCTGACATATGCTGGAATATAGGTGAACATTGACGATGCTATGCTGAGGGAAACGTGTTACATAAAAGGACAGACATAATTTCATTTATGTGAGCTACCTGCTGCTGCTGTTGCTAAGTCGCTTCAGTAGTGTCCGACTCTGTGCGACCTCATAGACGGCAGCTCATCAGGCTCCCCCGTACCTGGGATCCTCCAGGCAAGAACACTGGAGTGGGTTGCCATTTCCTTCTCCAATGCATGAAAGTGAAAAGTGAAAGTGAAGTCGCTGAGTCATGTCCGACTCTTGGCGACCCCATGACTGCAGCCTACCAGGCTCCTCTATCCGTGGGATTTTCCAGGCAAGAGTACTGGAGTGGGGTGCCATTGCCTTCTCCGGTGAGCTACCTAGAGTAATCAAAGTCATAGAGATGAAAAGTTGTATCGTGGTTGCTAGGAACTAGGGAGAAGGGGAAATGGGGCATTGTAGTTGATCAGGTACAGAATTTCAGTTTTGAAAGATGATTACATTTTGCAGGTAACTGGTAGTGTTGTTTGCACACCAGTGGAAATGTGCTTAGTGCCACTGAACTGTCCACTTAAAATGGTAACTTCTATGTTATATATATTTTACCAAAAATTTAAAAAATAAGACAAAAAAAAGGAGAACAATTCTCTTCTAACGTGGCAGCCAGCTCCAAGCTGGCGCCCAGGGACCCATGCCTGCTGCTGTTCATGCCTTATGGCTGCCTTGTGCAGCCAACAGGTAGTGCAGGAATGAGAGGGTGACTCCCGGGTTGGGCCATATAAGGCCCGGCATCTTTCATTCTGCTCACTTGGTCACTGGCTGGGGGCCGGCGGCCATCTTGTCATGAGGACACTCAAGCTGCCCGTGAGAGGAGCCAGGGCTCTTTGGTTACAACCTGCACCATGTGAGTCATCTGCCTTGGGTGTGAATTCTCCAGCCCCATGGAGCCTTCAGATGACTGCGGCCTCATAAAGATTCTGAGCCAGAGCCACCCAGCTAAGCCACTCCTGAATTCCTGACCCACAGAAACGGTTTGAGAAAAATGTTTGTCATCCGAAGCCACTGAGTTTTGAGTTCGTTTGCTGTGCAGCACTTGATAACGAATACCTTCTCACCAAACGTATGTCATGTAGTTTATTACATATCATAACAATTTCTCTCACACCCACACACCAAATTCATCAAATTCTGTGGGCTCATCCTTCAAAATATACCCAGAACTCAAATCCTTCCTTCCATTTCCACAGCCACCACCTGGGCCATTGCCACGGCCTCCGCACTGGTCTCCCTGCTTCACTTCTTCCTGGACTGCCTAGGCAGCCAGAGATCCTGCCCTCGTGCCTAAGTGGGGCTGTGACCGGAGGGGTGACCTCATGGCGTCTAGGGGCTGCAGGAAGACTTCAGGTAGGAGGCTGCCCTGGGGAAATGGCAGCATTTAGCAGGGGCCTTCCCAGGGGATGTCTCCTCTCTTCCCCACAGGGGTGTGGCTCCTGACGTGGCCAGAGGGTGGTGTCGGGCCAGATGAGGGGTGTGTTGTGGGTCTGTTTCCTGCATAGCACAGAGGGGCCTTGCACTTGGCAGCGCCCTGGCTGAGAATGTGAGCATGGGAGGGGGTGTGTCCATGCATCCCATACGCCTGTCCTCAGAAGGCCAGGGAGTGCAGTGGTTTAGAGCAGAGACGCTGGAGTTAAAAATCTCAGCTCTTATGCGCTGGCTGTGTGGCCTTGGGCAAGTGGCCCAACCTCTCAGTGCCTTCATCTTCTCCTCTGTAACCTGAAACTAAAAATGCTCATACCTACTTCATAGGGCTGTTACGATTTATTGAGTTAATATGTACAAAAGGCCCTGGAACAGTGTTAGCTGTTCCAACAGATCATTTTCTGCTCTGCTAGGGTTGGCTGTTAATATTATTATGGGCATAACCCAAATCCTTGCTCTGCCATGGACTTGCTGTCTGACCTAGCACAGCTCACTTTGCTTCTCTGGGCTCAGTTTCCTCACCTGTAAGATGGGATCACATTGGCACTATTCACAGCACAGTTGTGAGGATTCAAGGAGATCTCATATGGGAAGGCCTCCTTCTCATGTAAGGTTGGTTGTTGGTTAGGCAGTTACGCGAGATGCTGTGTGTGTCTGCCCGTGTAGGCGTGGCCACAGGTCCTCGTGCGGGCACCTTCCCTCAGGATGAGCCCCTGGCCCCGCCCTCCGGTCAGCAGGACCCTAGCTGATCAACCCTCCAGACAGACCCTTTTTCTTACCCTTTCTCCTGCTTCTTGGGTCGCAGCGCCACCTGCTGGCTCAAAGCTACATTGCATCCAGAGTTCCCTGTCTACGTGGCGGGAAGGGAATAAATTCTGGAGCACCTATACATATGTCGACGTAGGTGTCAACCTCTATAGGGTCACCTTCATGCAGCAACCTCAGGGAGGTCACACAGAGCTAGCTGTGAAGCTGGGTGGGATTCGAATCCATATCCCCTTTCTCCTCACTCCAAACACCCTTCTAGAGTATGTTCAAGTTCTACATGTGGACTTGCCCTCCCCTCCACTCAGGAAGGAGCCGGAGCGGAGGTCGGGGGTCCGTGGGAGAATGTCATGGCTGTCCCCCAGGGCTCGGATCGAAGAAGAAAGAGCACTGAACTGTGAGTCCTCAAGGTAGAGTCTCTCTCTGGCTTCCCCAACTATCAGCTCAACAACCTTCGGAAAGTCCCTAGCATTTATTCTAGCCCTTATCATTTTGAAACGATAGTTACTGCGGGGGAGAGCATTTAACGTGGGTGAGGAGAAAATTGAAAGTAAACACATTTTTAAAAAAACACTGAAAAATCCTTTCAATCTCTCATAAAATAAGGCATTGGCAGTTTTCTGAATAGAGTCCTTTGCAGTAATAAATACACTGAACATAAAGAGTGGCAGAGTGTGGTAGCCATTGCATTGGTTTGCACACTATAATTTTAGATTCGCTCTGGCTCAGATGTGTGGGCTTCTGTCCACGCCTCCAGCATCTTGCTTACAGCTGGGCTCCTGTCCAGGCAGAACCGCCCACTCTGTGTACAGTGTACGCATCCTCCCATCCCTCTCTTTCTTTCTGGACACATAGTTGCCTTTCTGAAGTTACATAATGAAAACAGCTAACATTTATGGAGCAGGCACTGTTCTGAGACCTTTATCTGCATTTATTCACATCCTCCTCCTATAACACTATGCAGTAGCATTATGACAGATGAGTAAACTGAGGAGCTGAGAAGTTAAGTGACTAACTCAAGATCACGGAGCTAGTAGACAGTAGAGCCTGGACTTGAGACCAAGAAATCTAGGACCAGAGCCCGCACACTTGATGGTCATGCTACCCATTTGAAGAGAGGCCACAAGTTGAGAGTAATACAGCAAAAAAATAGAAGGAGGCTGAAACCGTGATGACTGTGGAGCAACACTCTGCCTGGAACCCAGATTTAATGTGTTAGAGAAATACACTTCTCTGTTTCTTAAGCTTCTATAATGTGGGGGACATTTTGTTACACAATGGAATTCTCATATTTGTATATGTGTGTGTGTGTGTTAGTTGCTCAGTCGTGTCCGACTCTTTGTGACCCCATGGACTGTAGTCTGCCAGGCTCCTCTGTCCATTAAATTCTCCAGGCTAGAATACTGGAGTGGGTTGCCAGTTCCTGCTCCAGAGATTTGTATATGTATGTTTCTCCATATGTAAACGTATTATACATATATAATTTCTGTTCAGTTGCTCAGTTGTGTCCGACTCTTTGCAGCCCCATGGACTGCAGCAAGCCAGGCTTCCCTGCCCAACACCAACTCCTGGAGCTTGCTCAAACTCATGTCCATCGAGTTGGTGATGCCATCCAACCATTTCATCCTCTGTCGTCTCCTTCTCCTCCTGCCTTCAGTCTTTCCCAGCATCAGGGTCTTTTCCAATGAGTCAGTTCCTTGCATCAGGTGGCCAAAGTACTGGAACTTTAGCTTGAGCATCAGTCCTTCCAGTGAATATTCAGGACTGATTTCCTTTAGGATGGACTGGTTGGATCTCCTTGAAGTGCAAGGAACTCTCAAGAGTCTTCTCCAACACCACAGTTCAAAAGCATCAATTCTTCGGCGGTTAGCTTTCTTTATAGTCCAACTCTCACATCCATACATGACTACTGGAAAAACCATATATATATACACATATATACACACACACTCACACACACTCACACTCACTCTCAGTCAGTCACACAGAAAGAGGACTTGAAAAGATAGATACCAAAATGTTAGCCTAATTAATTCTGGAGGAAGTGATTTCTGATGATTCCTTTTTTTCTTCTTGACAATTTGCTGTACTCTGAATTTTTTTCTTTGAGCATGTGTTATTTCAAAACTCTACAAAAAGAACAGTCTAAAGAAAGGAAGCATCCTATAAATAGATCCTATTGTTTAAATCACCTTCATTTGTTCATAGGAGCCTTCCTGGGTCACACACACATACGAACTTGGATTTTACAGAAGATTTGACTTTGCTTCCTGTGGGCTATGGAACTTTTCTTCAGATGTTCTTTTTACTGAACAAAATGCCTTGGGGATGGATCCATGTCCCTATATAGAGGGTGGCCTCGTTTCTTGTAACCAGCGCGAAGCACTGCCTGATTGGGTGTGCCGGGTTACAGAACAGCTTTGTTGGTGGACCTCTGCAGTTTCCAATTTTAAGCTACTGAAACTAACATGGTGATGAAGGTCTTAAGACCTGCCCTTCTGCATTTGCATGGGGCTTTGAAGTCTAACTAAATTCTATTCGAGGACCCCTGCTTATTTGCTGTGTGACCTCAGGCAACTGATTGCGCATCTCTGAGTCTCTATCTCCTCACCTGTAAAATAGGGGGAATAGTGAAGCTTGCTCCATGATATTATTGTGAGAATTATAACATCTAAAATTTATTACATGCTTACTACATGCCAGGCACATTTGTAAGTGCTTCTCAAGTGTTAACTAAGTTAATGCTCACTGTAGGGTGACATGAGGTAATGCTTAGGTAGAGGCCCTAAAGTTTTCTAGAAGCTTCTAACTTTCAAACAACCACCATGAAATCCTCTGGCTAAATCTTCATGTGGAACCATTCCACAGACTTCTTAGAGTTGGTGGTAAAAGGAGCTATTTGTATGATCTCAATCTTTTAAAATTTATTGAGATTCATTTTATAGCCTGACATATTCTCTGTCCTAGAGAATTTCCCATGTGTATTTGAGAAAAACATATTCTCCTGTTTTGGGGTGGAATATTCTACAAATGTCTTTTAGATCTAGTGGTTTATAGTATTGTCCAAGTCTTCTATTTCCTTGTTGATCTTCTGCCTAGTTGTTCTACCCATTATTGAAAGTGGGGTATTAAAGGGCCCACTTATTATTATTGAATCATCTATTTCTCCTTTTAATTCTGTCCAGTTTTGCTTCATATATTTTGGGGCTCTGTTGTTATATACTCATATATTTTGGGTGCATATATGATTATAGTTTTTATATCATTCTGATGGATTAACCCTCTGATATCGCTGTTTGCATCATATATATATATATATTTTTTTTTCATCCTTTAACTCTCAACCTGTCTGTATCTTTGAATCTAGAATGTGTCTCCTGTTAGAGCATGGTATTTTTGTCCAATCAGAACTACAGTTACATCTGCCATTTTGCTTTATGTTTTCTGTATGTCGCACGTCTTCCCCAGGTTTTACCTCTATAAACATCATGAAGTGAACCAGGAAAGACCATGCCATTGCAAAGCCAGAATTATAACACATGATACACAACTTGATGTACTTGGTACACAACTCGGGCAAGTTGCAGTGCCTCAGCTACTCATTCTTAAAGGGATAGCACTAGTCTCTGCACATTCTGCCTGCAAAAGCACTAATTCCTCTTCTCTTCATTTCAGTTCCAGAGGAGTGTGTGTGTGTGTGTGTGTGTGTGTGTGTGTGTGTGTGTGTGTGTCCTGTGGAGTGATAGAGTTGGGGCCAAGGGGAAGACTGGAGTTTTCTGTTTCTATTTCAAACCAGAGGATAGTGACAATGAACCGAGGAGGAGCTGTATCTTTCTGTGGCCCAGTTTCCTTGTCTGAAGCCAAGGTTTTCCTGTCTGGTTCGCATGCTTTGAGACTCGTGTCTCTGACGCAGAAAGATCATGTAATACAGAGCCTAGGCATTCTGGGTCTAAGTATCGGTTCCCCCACTCACTGGCTATGTGACTTCACATAAGATGCTTAACCTTTCTGTGCCTCAGCTTCTTCGTTTGCAAAATAGAACTGATAATAACAGGAAGTATGTCAGAGTGCTTCTGTGAGAATTAAATCAGTAACGGCGCAGGAAGAGCCCAGGGCATGGGGAGACCTGTGGCAGATGACCGCAGGAATGGCCCGTGCCCTGGCATCTGACCCACCAGGAAGGGCGGCAGTGGGAAGCTTTTAGGTCACTGTGGTGGACACTGTGGGGGGCTGCACACTTCCTTTTCGGGGATTCCAGTGATGACCAATCCCATTTTAGATGACTCCACAGGTCTCTCCTCAGAGCAGTCCTGATTTTATGTTTCCAAGTCCTTGGGACCACCTTCCTCCAGGATAAATCTGAAGTATGATGCCTCAGTATTTAAACCAACAGCTCATTAGAAAGAACCCTGGATTCAGAGGCAGGGTCTGTGCCCTGACTTTGCAGCCCGTTTTCCGGGGAACTCTGGCTCATTCATTCCGCCATCTGGACCTCTGCTTCAATATCTGCTGTGTGATGTTGGACTCTGGGGGCTGTTTTATAAAGGCTGTCATAACACACGTCATGCACCTTATAAACTTAAAGAGTCTGTGAGGATGCAGGAGGGCACACCACTGGACCTGTTTCTGCTGCTGCTTGGTTACCTCAAGCAGCAGCTTAAAGTGATGCCAATTTACTATCTCACAACTCTTAAGTTAGAAGTTGGACACGGGTCTCATAGAGCTAAATTGCAGTGTCCACAGGGCTGTGTCCTTATGCAGGAGAAGAATCCATTTCCGTACTCATTCAGGTTGTCAGCGGAATCAAGTTCCTTGTGGTCACAGCTTCCTGCTTCCTTGATGGCCGTCAGCCAGGGCTGTACTTGGCTCCTTGGTGCCTCTCTCCTTGATCTTTGCATATAGGTTTTTCCTGAATCTCAGACCTAAGACACTTGGCATCTCTCTGACTTCTGCCAGGTCTTTTTTCCCCTTTCTCTTCCTTCCTTCTTTCCCTGATTCCTCCTCCTTCTTTTTCTCCCTCTTTCCTTTTTTCTTTCTTCTATTTTCCTTTCTCTTCCCTTCCCTCCATCCTTCCTTCCCCCCTCCCCCCTCCTGCCTTTCTCTCTCCAGCTGTAATGAGATACAGTTGACACATAACACTGTGTGAATGTAAGGTGTATGACTGTGATGACTTGATACACGTATATATTGTAACCTCCATAAGGTTAGTTAACACCCTTGTCACCTCCAATAGTTACTACTTTGTGTGTGGTGATAATACTTCAGATCCACTCTTTTATTGACGTTCAAGCATATAATACAAGGTTTTTTTGGGTTTTTTGCCTTTTGTGTGTCTTTTTCAGCAAAACATATTTTCAGTTCCTGTGTCCATTCTTAATAGGATTGTTTGGGGTTTTTTGCTGTTGAAGTGTATGATGTTGTATATTTCTTATTTCTTTCACTGACTCTCTTCTTTTTTAATGTTTATTTTTATTTATTTATTTGGTTGCACCAGGTCTTCATTGTGTCTCATAGGGTCTTTGACCTTTGTTGTGACATGTGGGATTTTTTTCTTTTCTTCTTTTTTTTTAGTTATGACATGTGAACTCAGTTACAGACTGTGAGATCTAGTTCCCTGAACAGGGATGGAACTGGGACTCCCAGAATTGGGAGCGCAGAGTCTCAGCCACTGAACCACTATGTGAGTCCCCACCGAATCTCTTCTGATTCTCTGTTTTTTAAAGACTTATATGATTAGATTGGGCCCATTCAAGTAATCCAAGGTAACTACCCTATTTAAGATCTATAACCTTAATTCTATCGGGGGTGTCCTCAGAGATACCCACCCGCTGCCAACCCTAGGCAGAGTCCAGAGTCCTGATCTCATTCTTCCGGGAAATGCCCTTGGTTGGACCATAAAGACATCATGTGACTTGGGTCAGACTTGCAGAACAGGCCTGAGGTTAAGGGGCATTCAGGGTCTATAGCAGATATTCTCACAAAGTGGAAGCTTTTAATGAAAATGATTGAGCGCTCACTGTTTGCAGGTGTGAAGCTAATTAATCCTCACCAGAACCCTGAAAGAGCGGGGCTTTCATTGTCCCCATTGTACAGAGGACGAGAGCAAGGAGAGCTGACTTGTGCAAGGTAACTTAAAGGCTGTCAAGGTCACAGGACTCCCAGGGAGGTGGGTGGAAGCGAAACCACAGGGAGGGCTGTCAGATGGCGGTGCCTTTTCCAGATACCAAGTCACTGCCCTCCCACCTCGTCCTTGACAGAACGTACTAGCGTGGCTAGCACCGCAGGCCACCCGCTCTTCTGCATCTGCTTCCTGTGTGTGTAATTAATCTTGGAGCGTCTTCCCACGTCAGTACAGAGAGATGGTCTTTGTGCTCATCATCCACTCCAGTATCTTTTGTGGGTGGAATGACTAGAAACAATCCAAACGCCCTTGGAAGGGCAAATACAAATAAAAACATTTGTTCCGGGCACCAAAAAGAGAAAGAGACATCCCTGCTCCTTTCTCTTAGAGCATTTACTTTAGAAAACTTGTAAATTTTTTCTCGGATCCTTTTCCCTTGTATATGAGTCTTTTTAAATAGCTGAATAAGCCTCCTGTCAGTTTTTCTATCCAGGAAAGTTTTTCTCAAGGATGGAGGAACCCTCTGTTTGCAATGTAAATATTAGGAAGCCATGCCTCTTCACCCACACTCTGGGCCAGGTGAGGAGCTCAACTTCAAGGTTTGGCTCCAAGTTGCAATGCCACATTCATAGAAAGATGTGAATTCTTCTTTCCTGTGGACGAGGACAATTAGCTAACAGACAGCCACCCCACATGCCAGCTGAGATCAGGATGACCAACCGTACCATTTAGTTCTCTTTCTTGAGGACAAGTTGTCATTTGAGAACCTGGATGTAATGTTAACAGGTTGTGTCTGCTGGGCTTTATAAAAGGGTGGAGTTTCTTTCCACGTCTACGATCTCTTTAGCAGACTGTCTGTGATGTGTACCACAGTCACACTGAACATATATTCAGTAATCCATTTTCTCTGTTTTCTGCTTTTGTGGGAGGTTTTTGGATTTGGTGGGAGATTTTTAAAATTTTGTCTCCAACACCTTCAAATGCCTCTCTACAGGGCTGGTTGAAACAAATCTGGCAGCTCCACACAGTGGAATACTATGCAGTCATGACAAAGAATGAGAAGACTACATTTTCACTGTTGTGCAAAAGTGCAAAGTACACAGTGATTTACTACTCTATGCAAAAAGACTCTATATTTGAATTTGTTTACATTTGCATTATCTCTGGAAAAATAAACAAGGAACTCATAAAAGTGCTCATGTCCGTGTTAAGAGGAACTGGACAGAGAGGGAAGTGGAGAGGGATGGAATTTTTTTTTTTTTTTCTTTAATTTTTATTTTTACTTTATTTTACTTTAAAATACTGTCTAGGTTTTGCCATACATTGACATGAATCCGCCACTGGTGTATGGAATTTCTTTTTCGCTAAATATCATTTTATATTTTATGATTTTTGAAATATGTGACTTTATATTATCTGTTCAAAATAAAAAGGAGGGGTGATGGTAAGCAAACAGAACAAACCTGTGAAGAAAAGAAGACCCAGGATCAGACCTTCTCTAAGCCCTTGATTCTGTTTATTCCTAAGCTCAGCCTTCACTTTAGAACCAACTGAAAGCTGATTATATTGAAACACTTTTTTGGCATTCATGTTGGACTTTCTCTGGAAGGATGACCTTAGTGTAAAAACAAGGAATATCTTTATTTGTTTATTTATTTTAAAAAGATAAAACCCAAAAGCTATCAGGTAGCTAACACACTCCTCCCCATTCTACTCCTCCCTCCATTTCAGAGGACTGCCTCCCAGTTCAGAGTCAGCCAGTGAATGGGGTGGGGGAACTCATGCTCAGAGTCTTGCTGTGGCCCCTCCACCCTAGACCTCTCCTTCTGCCTCTTAGGAGGTCATTTACTCTCCAAGGAGCGAGACTTCCTGGGTCAGCAGGGGTAACAAGAAGGGGTAGGTGAGGCACAATGTTCCTTCATACTGGGACACCAAGAGGCCTGAGAGAGTCCACCATTAGCCATTTGTCTTCTAGAAGCTTCTCTATGAGAACAGGGGTGGAAAGGATATGGAGAAGGGGACATCTGTTAACCCTTCTAGCCACTTCTAGGCTTTGTTGATTGTCACTCCTGTTATTACTCTTGGTCATCAGATCAGGACATGCTGGGTGCTTCTCCCTTTTATCCCTGTGCCAAACCTATGACACAGGCGCTAATAATTCCCATTTTGTGGAAGAGGAAGCAGAGGCATACAGCAATCAAGTGACTTCCCCACGGTCACATGGCTTACAACAGGCGGCTCACCCTCCCAGCTCTTCCCCTTCTAATACCATCCAGCTGGGTGCTGCAGAACCGTTGTCCACATGAAAAATATTCACAATCTAAACGTTAAAGAGTTATGTTTTATTCAGCAGGAATTTTTAGGACTTCAAGCCTGGAAGGCAGCATCTCAAGTAACTGTGAGAGAACTGCTCTGAGGAGGTTAGGGGAGGAGCTAGGATATAGGAGTTTTGCCACAAAGGGCAGGTAGTGGAAGCATCAATAGATTACTGTTAATGAAAGAAAACCAGAAACGGCAAGTTAAGCAATTCAGCGCTTTCCTGTATATTTAGCATGAGTCTGGGCTCACTGAAATCATCCCTCTGATATGCACCTCAGCTATCTGGGGCCAGTATCCTGTGTTTTCATATCCTGAGTTTCCTCAGGGCTCACTGGCTCGTGTTGGACACCTGCAGTCGTTGGTGGCTGTAATATCCCTTGTTTATTGATATGGCAGAAAAGACTTCATTTCTCACAGTCATCTCTCAAGAGCTGAGAAGCTAGAACTGCAGGCACTGTGACAGAGTTGGGGCGGGCTGTGCTTTGCATTTCCATGTCCCCTGGGAGGCCCGTACCATTCCCCACCTTTCCTGAGAGGAGTTTGTGTTGTACACAAAAGTACTCAGGCTCTGCCTACCTGCTGTCTACCACTGGCTCTGTGACCTTGGGCACACACCTTGCCTCGAGGTGTCCCAGTTTTCAGGAGTTAGTAATGAGGGCGGGGCCTTATGATGGATCACGTCCCTTCAGCTGGTTTAGGCGGAGCACTGCAGGCTGCAGAAGTCAGCGGATGAGAAGAGCCTCAGCACGTTGACCAGCGGGAACATGACAACCGCTCCCAGGAGCGAGCCCAGCTGCACCGCCGCCCCGCACCACAGGAGGGCGCTGCGGCTGTGGTCGCGCAGGATCACACCTAGCATCACTTTGACGTAACTCAGACAGCCAGTGAACAGCACCCAAGAAGCCACCTGCAGAGACACGTTGGGAGAGATGCTGAGTGAAGGTGACTTTGGGGTGAGCCCCAGGGGCAAAGGGCACTTCTAGGGCGACCTAACATGGCTAAGAGAACTCCATGGAATAGCCTCTAAGTGCAAGGAAAGCTAATGGGGGCCCCTGACTTGACCTCGCCAGGGATAGAGGAGAACCCAATGGCTTTCTGTTCCCCATGATCAAGTCAGGACTTCCCTGGTAGCTCAGCTGGTAAAGAATCCACCTGCAATGCAAGAGAACCCAGTTCGATTCCTGGGTAGGGAAGATACCTTAGAGAAGGGATAAGCTACCCACTCCAGTATTCTTGGGCTTCCCTGGTGGGTCAGACAGTAAAAGAATCCACCTGCAGTGGAGGAGGGCTGGGTTTGAGCTCTGGGTTGGGAAGATCCCCTGGAGAAAGGCATGGCAACCCAAAGTTGCCTGAGGAATCCTCATGGACAGGGGAGCCTGGTGGGCTACAGTCCATGGAGTCACAAAGAGTTAGACACAGATGAGCAGCTAAGCACAGCACAGCACAGCATGATCAAGTCAGGGGCACCTGGGAGAAAGCTACTGCTGTCATACACATAGTAGAGAGTATGGCGTTCATGGGAGAGTCTGGACGGTCACCTTGGACCAGCCAACTAACCTTCTAAAGCCTCTATTTCCCAATGAGAGCATCCCACCTCCTCCTCACACCCACCTTGGGCTTCCTGAGCAAGTAACCACAAAGCACTTGGTTAATAGAAGGAGCTATACTCTGGGTCTCCTAGGTCTTGGCTAGGTAGAGGTGGGAGGGGGATAGCGCCACAGTCCAGACACTCACGATGAGGACCTCTCCGCCCCAGTGGCCCTGCATGAGGGGGCAGGGGCTCATCACAGCCATGCCCATGTTGTAGGCTCCGAAGCTGGTCCCGAGCACTGCGAGGACTCCCAGGAACGGCAGAGACCTAGGACAGAGTTGGGGGATGGGGCGTGATTGGAGGAGTGAGAAGCCTGAGCATTTGCCCTACTCCCGCACCCGGCCCGAGCTCCAGGGGGCCACACGGAGTGGTCAGCTTCTCCAGGTTTAGAGGTTAGACCCATGTGGAAACTTCCAGGCTACCCAGTTCAAGTGTATCAGTGAGGTTCCTGAGATCAAGACTGGCACAAGTCATCCTGAGTATTAACAGCAGAGCCCAGCATCCCAGCGGGAGAAACAGAACAGATTCTGGGGCTACNGAGTGGTCAGCTTCTCCAGGTTTAGAGGTTAGACCCATGTGGAAACTTCCAGGCTACCCAGTTCAAGTGTATCAGTGAGGTTCCTGAGATCAAGACTGGCACAAGTCATCCTGAGTATTAACAGCAGAGCCCAGCATCCCAGCGGGAGAAACAGAACAGATTCTGGGGCTACACAAGCCTGGTTCAAATCCCAGTTCCTCCTGCAAGATTGGGCCCTAAGCCTCAGTTTCTTCACCTGTGAGATGAGTCTTATGTGGCTGGGAGAATGCAGGGGAGCAGAGTGTGTAGGGCCTGGCCATGGTTGTGGGCCTACCTGGAACCATCTGTTGCTATTTCCTCCTGCAACACCTCGCACCCACTCTAGGAAGTTGGGCAGATGAGTGTGAGGCTTGGATCATGGCACCGTGACTGTAGGGTGTGCTGTGCAGTCTCGGGTGACCCTTCCTCCCTCCAGCCTCAGCTCTCTGGTCCACAGGATGAGATTCGCATGATCTGGGGGCCCTGGTAGCCAGCTCAGAGGCACTGGTGGCCTTCCGTGTAGCCCTTGGTCTGAGCACTGAGGACACCATCCTTCATTTGAGGCCTTTTCCCCGGGATCTCCCTATCTACACTGATAGGTTGGGGTGGAGGGCTGCCTACCTCTAAGGACACTTTCTGTCTCAGGGTTGTTGGAATCTGGGACTCTCAGATTCTATATTTCTAACATTCTGGGCATCTCAGAGTCCACAGATCTGCAGTCTCTGGTCTGTTCCCTCAGAGATCTCCAGCTTGGCTCCACAGTTTTCAAACCCAAGGGAGAAAAGTCAGCTTTCTGGCAAACTGACATCTGTCTAGCTCTCGCATCCTCATGATCCCTCCTTCCCTGGCAGGGGGTGGGGGTGGGGTGGGCAGGACTAGGGGAGGTGGGGTGGCAGGTGGGGATGGGCAGGGCTGAGTGGCAGTAAGGACAGGCAGGGCAGAGGGGCAGGTGGGAGGCAGGGGGGACCTAAAATTTCATGACCCCAAGGTGGGTGTTTCTCCTTTGGGGGTCTGAAGCCCCTGCATCAGAACCACTTAAGTTGCTTATTAAAATTTGGAACCCCAGGCCTCAATCTAGGCTGACTCAATTTGCGTTTTATCCATCTGCCCAGCCATTCTTCTAGAATTACAGCTGTAAGGGGGCCAGCATGGGCCGGAGGCACGAGGGCAGGACTCAAATCCTGGGAATTAGACCAGAGCAAACGCTCTCTCCGAGCCTCAGGGTTTCTATTCGTAAATAGGAGCCTGGCTTCCTGCCTGCTTATTCCTCCTCCTGGGCCAGGAGTGGTGAACGGAGACCGGACCTGCGCCAGGCACTCATTGCTCTAAAAGCTTTACACAATTAGCTCCCGGCCACCTAAGAAGAGCTATTATTCTCCCCCTTTTCCAGATTAGATTCCTGAGGCCCAGAGAGGTGTCCAGTATTACAGAGCTAGCAAGTGGCAGAGCCAGGACTTGAACCCAGGCAGTTGAGCACCAGACACGGTGTTCTTAACTATCCCGCCTCCAGCCCGATAGGTAGGCGCGGTGGATTCTGGGTTCTGACACGAAGTGCACCCCCAAACCGAGCTCTCCAGGGCCGGGTGCAGGCAGACCTGTTAGGCAGAAAAACGGAGAGGAAGCAGGTGAGAGGGTTGGCCATGGAGCTGAGGGTGGCAGACAGGTGGTAGGCCACAGGCCCGTAGGACAGGCAGGAGTAGGTCTGCACCGAGGGCAGCACGCCGTTGGTGAGAGCATTCACGAAGGCCACCAGGGCGTAGATGAACGCCAGGGGGGCCAGGTCCCGGGGGGCCGTCTTCTCCTCCGGAGGGCCCTGGGCCTTGCTGCTCTCCTCTGGGGGACCCAGGTCCTTCCCTTCCTGCAGCCGGATGGAGTTGAGGGTGACCTGAGAGGTGAGGAGGTCTTCTATGGAGGCTTCCCAGCGCTTGGGTTGACGCTGGAGGAAAAAGAAGGCGACGAAGCAGCAGGCCATCATGCAGGAGAGCAGGAGGAAGAAGACCAAGGGCGAGAAGTTGGCGGGCAGATAACGGCTTTCCAGGAGGATCGTGGCGGGAGCTGTCCCAGCGAGCTCAGACACCACAGTGCTGCTAGCACCCTGGGAAAGAGAAAACAAGGGCCAGTCGGATCCCTGGGTGATTCTTTTGGGTTTTTTTTTTTTTTTTTTACAAACTGAAGGTTTGTGGCAATCCTATGTCGAGCAAGTCTATTGGTACTTTTTCCAACAGCATTTGTTCACTTTCTGCCTCTGGGTCATACCTTGGTAATTCTTGAATTATTTCAAACCCTCCACTAGCAAAAAGATTATGACTCGCTGAAGGCTCAGATGATAGTTGATTTTTTTTTTTTGGCTGCCTCACACAGCTTGTGGGCTCTTCATTGCCTAACCAGGGACTGAACCTAGATCCCCTAAAGTGGAAGCTGAGTTCTAAACTTTGGATCACCAGGAAATTCCTAGATGGCTAGCACTTTTTAGGAATAAAATATTTTAAAATTATGCTATGTACATTGTTTTTTTAGACACAGCACTATTATACACTCAGCAGACGACATATAGCATAAATATAACTTTTATAGGCGCACAAAAAGTTTGTGTGACTATCTTTAAGCTGAGATATTTGCTTTATCGTGGTGGTCTGGAGCCAAATCTGGAATTGTCTCCGAGGTCTGTGTGTATACAATAAATACTAGGCATTACCATTATTAGGTAAGTGATGGATAATATACACGCAGCTACTATGGTGAGGATAATATATGCTCACACTGACTCGCTCGCTGCGCAGCAGCACTGGGTCTGTATCAGCTTGTGTGTGTCCCTTGACAGAGCCAGTGCGGTCCCCACTTTACAGAGCATGGAGGCGTCAGGACAGAAGCTACAGCTCTGCCCGCTCAATGCCCTCCAGGGCTGGCAACCGAAAATATGCATATTCAGAGATGGGGCAGGCTTGAGACAGAAGAACAGCCCTACCCAAAGGCACCCTGTGGCGACTGTTTTCAAGAGATATCATGCATCNAAATGTTCTCAGAACCAGCAGAATAGGAACTGCCTAAGAATTTGTTCAAAAATGCAAATTCTTGGGCTTCACTCCAGAGCTACTGAATCAAAATGGTGAGATGGAGACTCACTGATTCATGGTTTTATGCGCCTTTCAGTTGATTCCACTGCATATTCATTTTGAGAATCACTAGATCAGAGAGATCTAGTGTCCAGGAGTCACAGTGGACAAAAAAAAAAAAAAAAAATCTTGCCTGTTATGATGGCCCAGGCCACTGGTTTGCAACCATTGCTGCACTGCTGTGGTTTGGATAATATCAGACATATATATTGTCCCATATCCAGTGAGAAAGTTTGATGCTGTAAACACATGGGGTAACGTCCAAACGTTTATCAACGTCTAAAGTCTGTGGTTCTCAGCCTTGGTTGTACATTAGTGGCACCTGGGGCATTTTCAATAAAGACACGTTCACAATCCCTTATCTGCAACTCTAAAATCCGAAAGACTCTGAAAGTCAGAATGTTTTCGTGACTTGGTTGACAGCAACATCTGAACTGGATATGAAGCTGTTTATAGCCCTCATCTGCCTATGGGGCATGAATGCCCTGGGCTGTAGGCTGTGGGCTTCGCTGTGCCCATTGCCGTGTCACAGGCCCTGTCTTAGACGTGGGGTAAGTGTGTTCCACGATCTGACACTCCAGATTTCAAAATACACCCGACCGCAAGGATTTCAGAGGAGCCCCACCCTAGATATGTGTGTGTCTCAGCAGCGCCCCCAAATGATCGGAAGTGCTGTCGGGTCAGGAACACGGGTCCACCCAACATCTAGGGAATACCAGCCCTTGGTAAGATCTTGCCTGTGACTGAGGACAGAGCCACAACGACCCTGAGAGATGCCAGGTACCTGTGGGCTGTCCACGTTCCTGGTGGTCTCAGGGCTCGGGGTGGTGGCCGATATCTCCGTGACGTTGACGCAGGTGGTGAGACCTGAGCCCTGGGCGAGAGCCACCAGTGCGGGCAGGAGGCCGCTGAGTCCTTCGCCCACAAAGAAGGTGGTGAGGTAGTAGGTGGGCAGCCTGCTCATGAAGGGCAGGAAGGTGACAGAGGAGGTGCAGTCCACCAGGGCCAGGAAGAAGGTGAGGACCAGGAAGGCGATGCTGTGCCGGCTGCCCAGCACCCAGGAAGTGACGTTCCAGAGGAAGGCGGAGAGGGTGCAGGCGATGGTGCCCACCCCCAGCACGGTGAAGACAACGGCCACCTCGGAGAGGCAGCCAGGCCGGAAGTGATGGAGCAGGGTGACCAGCAGGGGGCCGATGTTGGCCAGCTGGATGATCACTGTGAGGTAGGAGGGCAGATACCAGCCCTCTGGTAGCTCCGTCACCAGCAGGGGCAGCTCCACCCAGAGCCCGTTGATGGCCACCCAGGAGCCCATCCCGAACGTGCAGACCAGCAGGTGTATCAGGAAGGCCATGGTGACGTCCGCCCTGGGCCGGAGGCAGCGCCCTCCCCAGATCAGCCTGCAGAATGTTTGACAGAGAAGACTATCAGGTGAGCAACGTCAGGTGCATCATGAGCAAAAGACTGTGCTTCGGGCCCAGGGTTTTCCCTTATCATTCCCCCTCCATGAACACATTGGCTTTTTATTAGCAGAAAATATGGACAAATCCCTTTATAACTAACCTTTCAGCAGGGAAAGCTTTCCTCATCATGACTCCTAAATCCAGAGTCCACAAAAGAAAAATTCGGTACTGAAGGAGGAAGCAGACAGAACAGGCTCCATCTTGGGCCAGACTGTGGACTTTGAGCTATATGCCCAGTATCTATGGAAATGAAATACCAACTGGAAAACCAGACGCCCCCCTCACCCGCCACTGCCATGGAAGAGTCCAGGGCTTGTACCTAGACTCCCCCTCACCTAAAAGAATACCCTAATTGCCTGTATGACTGAATAGAATCATAAATTCTATTATGCTTATTGGGGTATGACTACAGGCTTATTGATAATTGTCCACTGTTAACTACCTAGGCCTAAGGCATATGAATCACAGGTTAACTTCGATTGTATCTTTCTTTTCCTTTGTTCAGACTAGTTTCAGGGAATTTGGGGAGGTGGGTTTGGGCACGTACAATTAGGGTACATAAGGTTTCACAAAAACTGATCAGGGTCCTTGGCTAAGAGGAGATTCTGCCTTGGGCCAGCTGGTATAATAAACTGCACTCCACCATCTGCATTGTTCTTTTGAGTGCGTTTGTTTCTTGGAATGCATGGCTATAACAATACATTCTACTGCATAAATATTAGAACACACAAAAGCAAGCAAATAAAACAGCCTCTGCAAAAAATGACAAAAAAATACCAACAAGAAGATCAAAAGACAGATGATATCCTGGGGGAAAATATTGCAATGTAAAGCTCAGACAAAAGGTTCATCTTCCTAATATGTCAAGAGTTTTTACAGATTAAGAACAAAAAGACCCAACAGAGAAGTCGACATAGGATATGAACAGTTCAGAGGGAAAAATACAAGTAAGTCTTAGACTGTCCCCTTCATTCACCATGGGAAACGTCAATCAANGGGGGGGGGGGGGGGGCAGGGGGGGATGGGCAGGGCTGAGTGGCAGTAAGGACAGGCAGGGCAGAGGGGCAGGTGGGAGGCAGGGGGCACCTAAAATTTCATGACCCCAAGGTGGGTGTTTCTCCTTTGGGGGTCTGAAGCCCCTGCATCAGAACCACTTAAGTTGCTTATTAAAATTTGGAACCCCAGGCCTCAATCTAGGCTGACTCAATTTGCGTTTTATCCATCTGCCCAGCCATTCTTCTAGAATTACAGCTGTAAGGGGGCCAGCATGGGCCGGAGGCACGAGGGCAGGACTCAAATCCTGGGAATTAGACCAGAGCAAACGCTCTCTCCGAGCCTCAGGGTTTCTATTCGTAAATAGGAGCCTGGCTTCCTGCCTGCTTATTCCTCCTCCTGGGCCAGGAGTGGTGAACGGAGACCGGACCTGCGCCAGGCACTCATTGCTCTAAAAGCTTTACACAATTAGCTCCCGGCCACCTAAGAAGAGCTATTATTCTCCCCCTTTTCCAGATTAGATTCCTGAGGCCCAGAGAGGTGTCCAGTATTACAGAGCTAGCAAGTGGCAGAGCCAGGACTTGAACCCAGGCAGTTGGGCACCAGACACGGTGTTCTTAACTATCCCGCCTCCAGCCCGATAGGTAGGCGCGGTGGATTCTGGGTTCTGACACGAAGTGCACCCCCAAACCGAGCTCTCCAGGGCCGGGTGCAGGCAGACCTGTTAGGCAGAAAAACGGAGAGGAAGCAGGTGAGAGGGTTGGCCATGGAGCTGAGGGTGGCAGACAGGTGGTAGGCCACAGGCCCGTAGGACAGGCAGGAGTAGGTCTGCACCGAGGGCAGCACGCCGTTGGTGAGAGCATTCACGAAGGCCACCAGGGCGTAGATGAACGCCAGGGGGGCCAGGTCCCGGGGGGCCGTCTTCTCCTCCGGAGGGCCCTGGGCCTTGCTGCTCTCCTCTGGGGGACCCAGGTCCTTCCCTTCCTGCAGCCGGATGGAGTTGAGGGTGACCTGAGAGGTGAGGAGGTCTTCTATGGAGGCTTCCCAGCGCTTGGGTTGACGCTGGAGGAAAAAGAAGGCGACGAAGCAGCAGGCCATCATGCAGGAGAGCAGGAGGAAGAAGACCAAGGGCGAGAAGTTGGCGGGCAGATAACGGCTTTCCCGGAGGATCCTGGCGGGAGCTGTCCCAGTGAGCTCAGACACCACAGTGCTGCTAGCTCCCTGGGAAAGACAAAACAAAGGCCAGTCGGATCCCTGGGTGATTCTTTTGGGTTTTTTTTTTTTTTTTTTAAAAACTGAAGGTTTGTGGCAACCCTATGTCGAGCAAGTCTATTGGTACTTTTTCCAACAGCATTTGTTCACTTTCTGCCTCTGGGTCATATCTTGGTAATTCTTGAATTATTTCAAACCCTCCACTAGCAAAAAGATTATGACTCGCTGAAGGCTCAGATGATAGTTGATTTTTTTTTTTGGCTGCCTCACACAGCTTGTGGGCTCTTCATTGCCTAACCAGGGATTGAACCTAGATCCCCTAAAGTGGAAGCTGAGTTCTAAACTTTGGATCACCAGGAAATTCCTAGATGGCTAGCACTTTTTAGGAATAAAATATTTTAAAATTATGCTATGTACATTGTTTTTTTAGACACAGCACTATTATACACTCAACAGACGACATATAGCATAAATATAACTTTTATAGGCACACAAAAAGTTTGTGTGACTATCTTTAAGCTGAGATATTTGGTTTATCGTGGTGGTCTGGAGCCAAATCTGGAATTGTCTCCGAGGTCTGTGTGTATACAATAAATACTAGGCATTACCATTATTAGGTAAGTGATGGATAATATACACGCAGCTACTATGGTGAGGATAATATATGCTCACACTGACTCGCTCGCTGCGCAGCAGCACTGGGTCTGTATCAGCTTGTGTGTGTCCCTTGACAGAGCCAGTGCGGTCCCCACTTTACAGAGCATGGAGGCGTCAGGACAGAAGCTACAGCTCTGCCCGCTCAATGCCCTCCAGGGCTGGCAACCGAAAATATGCATATTCAGAGATGGGGCAGGCTTGAGACAGAAGAACAGCTCTACCCAAAGGCACCCTGTGGCGACTGTTTTCAAGAGATATCATGCATCTAGATTTATGTGAAATTTCAAAACATTTGAATGGTATTAACTAATTCAAACTCTCAAAAAAAAAAAAAATCTTGCCTGTTATGGTGGCCCAGGCCACTGGTTTGCAACCATTGCTGCACTGCTGTGGTTTGGATAATATCAGACATATATATTGTCCCATATCCAGTGAGAAAGTTTGATGCTGTAAACACATGGGGTAACGTCCAAACGTTTATCAACGTCTAAAGTCTGTGGTTCTCAGCCTTGGTTGTACATTAGTGGCACCTGGGGCATTTTCAATAAAGACACGTTCACAATCCCTTATCTGCAACTCTAAAATCCGAAAGACTCTGAAAGTCAGAATGTTTTCGTGACTTGGTTGACAGCAACATCTGAACTGGATATGAAGCTGTTTATAGCCCTCATCTGCCTATGGGGCATGAATGCCCTGGGCTGTAGGCTGTGGGCATCGCTGTGCCCATTGCCGTGTCACAGGCCCTATCTTAGACGTGGGGTAAGTGTGTTCTACGATCTGACACTCCAGATTTCAAAATACACCCAACCGCAAGGATTTCAGAAGAGCCCCACCCTAGATATGTGTGTGTCTCAGCAGCGCCCCCAAATGATCGGAAGTGCTGTCGGGTCAGGAACACGGGTCCACCCAACATCTAGGGAATACCAGCCCTTGGTAAGATCTTGCCTGTGACTGAGGACAGAGCCACAACGACCCTGAGAGATGCCAGGTACCTGTGGGCTGTCCACGTTCCTGGTGGTCTCAGGGCTCGGGGTGGTGGCCGATATCTCCGTGACGTTGACGCAGGTGGTGAGACCTGAGCCCTGGGCGAGAGCCACCAGTGCGGGCAGGAGGCCGCTGAGTCCTTCGCCCACAAAGAAGGTGGTGAGGTAGTAGGTGGGCAGCCTGCTCATGAAGGGCAGGAAGGTGACAGAGGAGGTGCAGTCCACTAGGGCCAGGAAGAAGGTGAGGACCAGGAAGGCGATGCTGTGCCGGCTGCCCAGCACCCAGGAAGTGACGTTCCAGAGGAAGGCGGAGAGGGTGCAGGCGATGGTGCCCACCCCCAGCACGGTGAAGACAACGGCCACCTCGGAGAGGCAGCCAGGCCGGAAGTGATGGAGCAGGGTGACCAGCAGGGGGCCGATGTTGGCCAGCTGGATGATCACTGTGAGGTAGGAGGGCAGATACCAGCCCTCTGGTAGCTCCGTCACCAGCAGGGGCAGCTCCACCCAGAGCCCGTTGATGGCCACCCAGGAGCCCATCCCGAACGTGCAGACCAGCAGGTGTATCAGGAAGGCCATGGTGACGTCCGCCCTGGGCCGGAGGCAGCGCCCTCCCCAGATCAGCCTGCAGAATGTTTGACAGAGAAGACTATCAGGTGAGCAACGTCAGGTGCATCATGAGCAAAAGACTGTGCTTCGGGCCCAGGGTTTTCCCTTATCATTCCCCCTCCATGAACACATTGGCTTTTTATTAGCAGAAAATATGGACAAATCCCTTTATAACTAACCTTTCAGCAGGGAAAGCTTTCCTCATCATGACTCCTAAATCCAGAGTCCACAAAAGAAAAATTCGGTACTGAAGGAGGAAGCAGACAGAACAGGCTCCATCTTGGGCCAGACTGTGGACTTTGAGCTATATGCCCAGTATCTATGGAAATGAAATACCAACTGGAAAACCAGACGCCCCCCTCACCCGCCACTGCCATGGAAGAGTCCAGGGCTTGTACCTAGACTCCCCCTCACCTAAAAGAATACCCTAATTGCCTGTATGACTGAATAGAATCATAAATTCTATTATGCTTATTGGGGTATGACTACAGGCTTATTGATAATTGTCCACTGTTAACTACCTAGGCCTAAGGCATATGAATCACAGGTTAACTTCGATTGTATCTTTCTTTTCCTTTGTTCAGACTAGTTTCAGGGAATTTGGGGAGGTGGGTTTGGGCACGTACAATTAGGGTACATAAGGTTTCACAAAAACTGATCAGGGTCCTTGGCTAAGAGGAGATTCTGCCTTGGGCCAGCTGGTATAATAAACTGCACTCCACCATCTGCATTGTTCTTTTGAGTGCGTTTGTTTCTTGGAATGCGTGGCTATAACAATACATTCTACTGCATAAATATTAGAACACACAAAAGCAAGCAAATAAAACAGCCTCTGCAAAAAATGACAAAAAAATACCAACAAGAAGATCAAAAGACAGATGATATCCTGGGGGAAAATACTGCAATGTAAAGCTCAGACAAAAGGTTCATCTTCCTAATATGTCAAGAGTTTTTACAGATTAAGAACAAAAAGACCCAACAGAGAAGTCGACATAGGATATGAACAGTTCAGAGGGAAAAATACAAGTAAGTCTTAGACTGTCCCCTTCATTCACCATGGGAAACGTCAATCAACAATGACTCCATTTCTCACTGTGAGATTGTTCCAAAGCCATGAGTTATACACGAGGTTACTATTTCTTGCAGTCTTGTTGATAACAGCAAAACATAAAAGACAGCCTTTGTGACATTCACAGAAGAGGGGCTAGTGGAAGAGATGATGGCCTGTTGGGACAGCACACACTGGTTACAAAGAGAGGGAGGTGGGAGAGCTCCCTGGCTGATGGATGGTGACAGTCCTCAAGGCTGAGTCGATAAGTGAACAACATCAAGGTGGGTGGACAGTGTATGGTCTTTTGGACTTAGGGGAAGAGGAGGAAGAATATGTTCTCTCTGTATTTGCACAAAGCAGACTTTGAAGGACACATAGAAACTGCTGGGATGTTTGCAGCATCTCAGTGTAGATCTTTTTATATAATTTTGATTTGTGAACCATGTAAACACATCACACTATCTGTTACAAAAATATGGTTATCTGATATAAAATTCCAGTCTGGAATTCTTCTTCTCAAATTATAGAGCTCCATCTCTGGACAGGCCCTTGGAGACTGCCTGACTGTAGCCCTCTAGAGCCATGCTATGTTCCGTTTAAGTAAAGTGAAGTGAAAGTCGCTCAGTCGTGTCTGAGCGTCATAGGGTTGCCAAGAGTGTCTGACTCTTGGCAACCCTATGGACTATACAGTTCATGGGTGTCTCCAGGCCAGAATACTGGAGTGGGTAGCTGTTCCCTTCTCCAGGGGATCTTCCCAACCCAGGAATCAAACCCCGGTCTCCTGCATTGCAGGCGGATTCTTCACCAACTGGGCCACTAGGGAAGCCCAAGAATACTGGAGTGGGTAGCCTCTCCTTTTTCACTAGCTTCCCAATTACCTGTGTCATGCCTGCCTGTGCTGATTACCCTCAGTCTAAGAAAAAACAGTGGAGAGGGTTTGTCAACTGAAAAAAAAATCAGCATCTCACAACATAAGAGCAGTGAGTTTCAGCTTTATTCAGGGACCCTATGAAGGAAAGCTATGGCCAAGACAGCATATTAAAAAGCAGAGATACCACTTTGCCGGCACAGGTCCATCTAAGCAAAGCTATGGTTTTCCTGTAGTCATGTACGGATATTAGAGTTGGACCATAAAGAAGGCTGAACACCGAAGAATTGATGGTTTCAAATTGTGGTGTTGGAGAAGACTCTTGAGAATCCCTTGGACAGCAAGAAGATTAAACCAGTCAATCTTAAAGGAAATCAGGCCTGAATATTCATTGGAAGGACTGATGCTAAGCTGAAGCTCCAGTACTTTGGCCACCTGATGCAAAAAGCCGACTCGCTGGAAAAGACCCTGATGCTAGGAAAGACTGAAGGCAGGAGGAAAGGGGGTGACAGAGGATGAGATGGCTGAACGGCATCAATGACTCAATGGACATGAGTTTGAGCAAACTCTAGGAGATGGTGAAGGACTGGGAAGCCTGGCATGCTGCAGTGCATGGAGTCAGAGAGTCGAAACGACTGAGCGACGGAACAGCAATGAGCCAGGAAGACAGCCTCTCAGGTCTGAGGAACTGCTCCAAAGAGGTAAGGGAGGAGCCAGGATACATATGAATTTGTTGTTGGGAGTTACATGTGGTCATACATGAAAGTGAAAGTGAAAGTGAAAGTGAAGCCGCTTAGTCGTGTCCGACTCTTTGCGACCCCATGGACTGTAGTACCAAGCTCCTCTGTCCATGGGATTTTCCAGGCAATAGTACTGGAGTGGATTGCCATTTCCCTCTCCAGAGGATCTCCCCGACCCAGGGATCGAACCCAGGTCTCCTGCCTTGTAGACAGGTGCTTTACCATCTGAGAACAGATTAATGCCAGTCACACACCCACAGACGCAGACACAAACTCAGCTCAAGTTCATGATTTTAGTGCTTTTCAATGTAAGGGAAGATACAGGATGTCTGGGTCCCTGGAATAATTCTTCCTTTGATTTGCATCTTAACTGTCTGGGGGCTGTATATCTGGAACAGAATGCTTCATGCTGGATGCTTTTCCATCCTGAATTCCCCTCAGGAAGCACTGACAGTCAACTGCTGTGGGTTCCAACTTAATCTTTGTAGAACTGGGATGTCAGGCAACATTCTTTGTTCACAGATTTGAGTGAGTGACTGGAGGCAGCTGCCTGAACTTGAAACCAGGTCTGCCTCTTAGCTAACTGAATGATTTGTGGTGACTGAGTTTGCCTCCCTCTACCTCATTTCCTCACTCTGTAAATCGACCTCATGGTTTGTAATGAGATGCAACGTTAAGGAGTATATGTTGTCTTAACGGTACCTGGTGCATAGAAAGTGCTCACTAAGGGTTTGCTGTTATAGTTATTATTTTTTCCTAATTTGCACAAAAATTAACATATGAATATTAAAATTACTAAAGGCAAAAAGAAAGTTCCCCTGGAGGTACTGCCTGAAATCACTGCTGGCACAGGTACCATTTTGGAGAGAAATGTTGACTGGTCCAATCACATCCTTTTTACAGATGGGGAGTGAGGTGGGGGTCTGCAGGGGTGGAGGGCCTCTCCGGAGGCTGGTGATACAGAGGCTGGGTCCTCTGAAGCAGATGGCTCCACCCATGTCTCCCCAGGACCCTGATCTCTCGGTTCTGCTCAACTCACGCGGTCAGCCTTTAACTCCTTGTCTCTCTTCTAGAGCATCCCGGGCAGCCCCTGTGGGGTGGAACTTCCTCTCCAGGTTCCCATACATAGAGCTGACTCTCCAACCCCAGACTCTCTTCCTCTGAAACCCAGTCCTCTCTGGGAAGTGGAATGCGGCCAGACCGGCTTTCAGTCCCATTTCAGCACCTCCTGTCTGAGGGCCTTAGGCGGGTCACTAAAGCTCTGTTTCCTCACCAGCAAGCTGGCCCCACTGACAGCCCAGGTCAAGGCCTGGCTCTGGGTGTGCCCGGAGGACCCACAGAGAGGGCAAACTTCTGTCTTAGCCTGGCTGGGGCACCATCTTCACACCCATCTGCATCTCAGCTTTCTGCAGGACTCTGCCCCTCAGGAAACCTCCACTGGCTGCCAGCCCCAGGCCCCAGGCCCTTTTGTTTAGGGTTCTCCTGGAGTGGGTGTGTCCTGGTACATTTGCCAGGGAGACTGAAATCCCTGGAGGGCAGGGGCTGCTTTGGAATCTCCCATTCTGACAGTGGTGGAAGAGCCTTTACAGATGACCTAGCTCCGGTTAGTGAACTGGTAACTCACTGGCTGCAGGCAAGCAGCAGATGTGTTGTTTTGATGTAGGGTGAGTTGTAAATAATTAGTTACTGACGTCTGCAAGTCAGAAAGGATTTGGCAAACAAAACTCAGGATTTCTGGCTTCTCCGGAATATTCTGGAAGACAACACCAGGTCAGCATGCCTACATGGCAACAATTACCCTTGCTCCTCTTTAATTTAGGGCACCCACCTGGGCCCCTCCAAGCCTGGTACACTGCAAACCCTGATCAAGCCTAGTCCTTATTTTTGAGAGCAAGATGTGGCTTGCCCTGGATCCCGTTCTAGTAGGGGATAAGGTGTGGGCTGGGATCCAACCTTGGGCCTCTCTCTCAGATCTGGACTCAGGTCACTGCCTCCAGCCACCTTACTGCTCTTGCTGCGCTAGTGTCTAGAGGCAGACGTCTGAGCTCAAATCCTGGCTTCAACCTTGCACTAATTGGCTTAACTTCTGGTGTCTGATTTCTCTTATGCAAAATGGCAGGCTCCCAACACCAACATCAGAGTTGTTATGACCATGAAACTTGCAAAACGCTCACATGATGCCTGATACATCGTACGTGTACATGTTAGTGATCACGATCACTGTTTCCAAAAACGTGGCAATTGCATTTAAAAACACAGTCATCCTGAACACCGCCTGATACCACAATACATGTCATTTCTGAAGGCAGAATTTTGTCATCGCTTCCCCCTAAACAATCAACGAGCAGGGATTTTTAGTCACCTGCTTTGTGCCCAGTGCTGTGAGGGATGCAAGCAGAAAAGACCCAGGGGCTATCCCCAGAGAGAAGTGTGAGGAAGAGGTGGATGGGTGGCAGGACCCAGATGCATCATGGGCCAAAGCAGAGGCAGAGCTGCAGGTAGAGGGGAGGGAGTGGTGGCTGGGGCCGGATGGAAAGGCAAGGTTCCCAGCCTACATTGGACAAGGCAGGTAACTCGCTGGCTGCAAAACAGAGGCAGTCTTGCCCTCAGAGGATCAGTGGAGTGGAGGAGGGAAAAGACCTCTTTCAAAAGCCAGCAGTTCATTTTAGCTTCTTAGCAGCTCACTGTACTGTCCAAGAAGACCCAGAAATAGGTGCTGGCTGCTCACTCCCACCTGAGACCAGAACCTGTGATAAGGCATGCAGAACCTCATTGAAAAAAAGCTGACCCACATCAGCTCAGGTAGAGTTCTGCCTAGGATGAATGAAACACTTTGGAAGGAAAGAAAAGATGGAGCATTGATATTCCAAGACCAAGGCAACTAGTTGCTTTCCACTAGCCACTCTTCCTTCTTTCATTATTACCAAGACTAGATTTTTGTTTGGACAAATGGCCACTGAGCTAAAGGATTGCATTTTCCAACTTCCTTTGTAGCTGGACATGGCTCTTGAATTAAGACCAGGCCAAGGCAATGGCACTCCACTCCAGTATTCTTGCCTGGAAAATCTCATGGACGGAGGAGCCTGGTAGGCTGCAGTCCATGGGGTCGCTAAGAGTCGGAGCGACTTCACTTTCACTTTTCACTTTTATGCACTGGAGAAGGAAATGGCAACCCACTCCAGTGTTCTTGCCTGGAGAATCCCAGGGACAGAGGAGCCTGGTAAGAGGCTGTCTATGGGGTCGCAGAGTCAGACACGACTGAAGTGACTTAGCAGCAGCAGCAGCAGTAATGATGTTTCAGGGGCTTCCCTTGTAGCTCAGTCGGTAAAGAATCTGCCTGCAGTGCAGGTGACCGGGGTTCAATCCCTGGGGTGGGAAGATACCCTGGAGAAGGAAATGGCAACCCACTCCAGTATCCTTGCCTGGAAAATCTCATGGACAGAGGAGCCTGGTGAGATGCAGTCCATAGGATCGCAAAGAGTCGGGCACGACTGAGCAGCTAACACTAACACTAATGAGGGTATAAGAGACTTTGAAAAAATCTCCTTAAAGAGAATGTGCTCTTTTGTTTTTCCTCCATTCTGCTGCCTGGAATTTAGATGTGATAGCCAGAATGCCAGCAGCCATTTTGCACAAATGGGAGATGGTGTTGGGGCTAGACGGAGACTAGACCCCCTCTCAGGCATAGAACTGCCATACCAACCCTGTTTTGCCCCTTGCTGGACTATTTTGCTTTTTTTTTTTTTAAAAAACTTTTATTTTGTATTGGGATATAGCTGATTAACAATGTTTTGATAGTTTCAGGTGAACAGTGAAGGCATTCGCCCATGCCATTTTGCTTGTTTAATGTTGTTATCAAAAAGCTTCTACAGTGTTTAAGCCATTCTTATTTATTATAAATAGCAAAACCCTGGCTAATTGGGCAGAGATATTTGTTCAAGAATGTGCACTGACCGGTGATGGTAAGCAAAAACTAATGAATACATCGATCTCATTTACTATTAATGCCCTGACTCAGAAACTCAGGTCCTGCCTCAGTTAGGATCTGATCAAAAACCAAAATCAAACGAAATGAGTTGTTGAGACACACCTTAAAGAGATACCAAAAGGAAGAGGTTAGGAGTAAATGTGGGGCGAAGGTCTTCCAGAAAAAAATGCAGGGAAAGAGAGAGAGACACGGAGGGAGGGAGCGGTAACTCTCACTATGGAATCTGATAGCAAAAATCAAAAGTGTAAACTGAGACTCAGTTTATATTGATAAAGACTGATTCATAATAGAGTCAAAACAGTAGTGGATATCTGTATTCTGAAAAACTTTCTCCAGAAGCCTCAGACATGCTGGGAGAGACGGGCAGAAGAATAGTAAATGGTGGGGTTTTGACTCACTGTTTCAGGCCTTGAGAGCAGAAGAAGGTATAAAATAAGCAGGGATATAGAGGAGGCAATAAGTGGTATGCCTATTAAGGAAGAATAAGTAAATAATTAAAGGGAGGAGGGGAATTGGCAGAAGATGGTTACCTTTTATCACCTGAACAGCTATAAAACTATGAGGTCAGCAAGCTGGCCAGTTACACATTTACAAATAAGTAGTTTTCCTACATAGAACCAGTAAGAACATAAGATAGGGTAGTCATTTGGGAAAAATAAATAAAGCTGAATCTCTTTCTTATCTCTTACCCAGTCCCTGCCCCATCAAAAGAAAATCAATTTCAGCTGTATCAAATGTTTGAATTTTTAAAAATTCAAAACATCATAAAAATACTCCAAAGAACATATACACAGAAGGAACCTCTTGTGCAAAGGTCCTGGGGCAGGCACGAGCCTAGGCCAGTGTGGCTGAAACAGTGGGCTTAGTAGGGAGCAGAGGGTAGACCAGGGAGGTAAGGAGCCTGCATTTTATCTATGTGCAATGGATCCCATGCACTGAGAGCCCCAGGCCCATGGCCCACAAAGAGGAGTTCTCTGAGTCCTGAGGCAGGCACAAATGCAGCTGTATAGTTTGAGGGAAGTGAACCGGCTCTACAAGTCTCTATTTGGAAAAAAGTCACGATCATGTTATGGCCCAGCATGACCCATCTCCTTTGTGGCTGCCCTGCCTTGGCTTATTCCCAGCCAGCCACACTAAGTGCCGTGTGCTCCTGGAGCCATCAGTGGCAGTGGACGGCGGATGTTCTGGACAGAGGTACCTGCCAGTGCAGAGGCTTCAGACACCTCAGGAGTGGCTCAAAGAGTGCTGGGGATACTGATTAAAAGTGCATATCTCTGTTATCCGTTTCACAGTGGCTTTGCAGTTCTTGTTCATTCACGTATCCGGTATTCACTGGACACTTGCTATGTGCTGGACACAATCTCTGCTCTCAGGAAAGTGTGGGATGAAACAGTCACTAAGCAAAGTAGGAGCATCGAGCTAGTCAGCTGCTGATAAGGGCTGTGGGAGCAGGAGCCGTCAAGGGGAGCAGGCAGTCGGGGAGGGCAGCTGGCAGAGGAGACCTGAAGGAAGCCTGGGAGTGAGCCATGTCAGGGGAAAGAGTAGTGGGGGGAGGGGACAGCAAGTGCAAAGGCCCTGGGGTGGGGCCTCACTTGTCCTCCCAGCCAGAAACAGGTCTTGGTGTGGAAAGCACAGCCAGGAGGCTAATGTGGATATCGCAGGTCCCATGGGGAGGAACTGGCAAGGTCACGTGGGGCCCTGTAGGCAAGACTTGGAGGCTTTTTCTGAGTCACAAATCTCCACTGCTGGGCCAGCTCTAATTTCATTTTAGATAGAATCATGCTGGCTGCTGTGAGGGGAATAATGGAGAACCAGGGTGGAATCAGGGACGAAACCTGTTAACCCCTTAGAAAGCTGGTGCAGTTATCAAGGGGGGAAAGATAAAAACAGCGCCAGTAGGAACAACTACAACAATGGCCGCCATTTCTTCTGCTTGTCTCCCCAGGCCCAGTGTTAAGCACTTTACACACGTTATCCGGCAGATCCTCTCAACAATCCTGGAATAAGCGTGATGACTGTCTCCATTTAATATAACAGATGAGGAAACCGAGGTTCAGAGAGGGAAAGTCATTTGCTGAGGTCACACAGCTGGTCATCTGGGAGCTGAGGTTTGAGCCCAGGTATATCTGTGGACCCAGTCCTCTTAAGCAGCATGAGGAGGGCCCTGAAGGGGATGGGGTTAGAGGGCAGCTACACGGGCCAAGCTGAGCAGGATCCCTTTCCACTCACCTCCAGCCTCCCCCAGCACTTGGGCTGGAAAAGGGAGAGACATGCGATCCAGGCCCTGGAGAACCTGGGAGAGACTCCAAACACATCTGTTTCCCAGGCTCTTTGGCGACTACGGGAAACCAGAAACCTAAGGCTTTGGAGACCCTTGACATTCTCCTACAGCAGGTGGGCAAACAGACAGCAAAGCCAGAAGGACAGCCTCAGGCAAAGATGTCTCTTTCCTTCAGATTCTTGCAGGAAAAGCTGTGTCCCGGGCCCAAGGGAGTGAAGGGAGTGGGGCTGAGGGGCCAGCACACCCCCACTGGCAGGAAGGGCCTTGTCTAGCCTTGACCATCAGAGCCCAAGCCTCTAAGCTTGCACTGACCTGCTCTCTGCTTTTATGGCATCACTGGGCATCAGCTCAGGGACGGGAGTTTATCTGTGTCTATCTGTTGAGTGCCACTTTCTCCCATGCAAGCCTGGCCTTGTCCTCGCTCCCAGTGTCCAGATGGCCACCTGGTTTGCGAAAGGCCAGGTCCCCCAGCTGAGCCTGCCTCAGCCGTGGGGGTTAAGTCAGCCAGGGCGGCTCAGACAGTGCCAGCTGACAGCATAGTTGCTGGCCACACACCACTCCCAGACAAGGGTCTGAGTCAATATTACCCCAGGTCCCAGACTCCTAATAAGACTAGAGAGGTGAGGATGTGGTCCGGGCAGGAGTGAGATGGTACTGAGTGAACAGAACAGGGAGACAGAGACAGTTACCAAAAAACCTAGAGGAAGAAGTGGAGACAAAAAGACAGACTGAGACAGACAGAGGGAGAAAAAGAGTCAAAAGCTAGAAGCAGAAGCAGGCGGAAAGAAAGACAGAGGCAGGCCAAAGGGGGAGGTTGCAGGAGCAGGAGGGGGAGGCAGGGGAGAGGCCCGGGTGTGCTGGAGGCCTGGCTCGGGTCAGCCACTGCCCTGGAGCCCCGTGTCCACGTGCACCCAGAGGCCTGCGCTTGTCCTCTCCACCGGCTCCCCTGAGCCTCATCCCGTCTCTGCGTTCCTGTCTCGCAGATGTGGGAGAACCAGGCCCAGGGAGGAAGCAGTGCTTGCCTGCGGCCTGTCCACCCCCTGCTCAGCCAGCCTTGTGCTTACCGGCTGTGCCTTGTCAAGCCAGCTGCTCGCGTTCTCTGGGTCTTGGTGTCTCCAAAAGGTCTAAAGATGCCCGGGCTTTTAGGGCTTTGCTTCAGGGAGGAAGTGAGAAGATAATGGGAGCGCAGCCAGCCAATGTGGACCATGAGTTCCTTTCCTCCCTCACCCCTCTCCCAAGCCCTGGAAGCGCTTCAGGCCTCCCACGGGGCTGACCTTGGCTGGGTTCCCTTCCCCTCAGTGCCCATCCCAACCTCTGGTCCCAGTGCCAGGCAGGGGAGACTCCGGCTCCCACCTGGCAGGAGCAGCTGTCTAGATGTCCCAGTGTCGTGGTGATGCAGCCAGGCAGAGATCAGTAGGGGCCCCTTGTTTGGCCTGGGGAGGGGGCGGGTCTGGAGTCCACCCAGCCGGCTCAGGTAGCCCCAACTCCAACCAGACCAACTCCAACAGGGGAGGAGGCCCTTCTTCCCTCCTATCCCTTGGCCTCTGAGCCAGCAGCTGAAATTAGGGGAAAGGCCATGGGGCACCCGTGTCCCCAGACTAGTGCCCCCACCTCGGTGCTCAGTGATCCTTGCCAGTGACTAGCCCCTGGTACTTGCTGCTCTGCCCTTAGCAGACCTAAGCTGCCTGCCAGGCTCTGCTGGCTTACCTGCTGGTCCTGTTCTCAGGCGGCTCTGCATGGGAGGGGCCAGAGGCAGCCGGGTTAGTATTAACCTGTCCCCGCCCCAAGGACAGGGGAAGGCGGGGGATGGTGGGCGGGGCTCACCAAGAGCCTACTGTGTGTCCGGAACCTGCCCAGCAGCCAATTCTGATGACCCTGATGAGTCAATTTAAAAGGCTCACAATAGCCAAGTTTTGACCTCAGAAGACAAAAGACCTGCCCAAGCACTGGCTCTGGCCTCACCTTACGGTCAGCAGTGGTGCTGGAGAAGACTCTTGAGAGTCCCTTGGACAGCAAGGAGATCCAACCAGTCAATCCTAAAGGANAAGAGGTTAGTGCCTGTGGGTTGTCAGAGAAGGAAGGGTTATGAGTCTTCCAATTGTAAAGATCTGAGGCCGAGAATGGCCAATGCTGGAGAGGCCGATTCCCGTGGTTGTCAGGGGGGCCGTACTCCTGGAGGGGGAGAACGGTAGATTCTGGGGTGGTTGCTCAGCGCCTTCGCATCCCCGCCGCTGGACCCAATTCCCCTCCCTCTGAGGCCGGCTCGGGTGGTGCAGTTGGTTGATCCGCCAGGGCTGTGGGGAGCGGGCCTGGTGAGGGGGCCAAAGCTGGTGGGTAGGGTGGAGAAGGGTCTAGGAGTAGGAGATCAGCTTGGGTGTCCGGGTATATATTTTTAGCAGGAGCTCTTGTTTCTTCTTTTTTCACCACAGGTTTCAAGGTGAAAATCCCCGCAGCAGGTCCTGGCATCATTCCTGTGGGAAGAACAAAAGGCCGGACCCACATCGGGGGGGGGGGGGGAGAACCAGATCTTCCCAGACTATAATGTAGGGCACCTGGTCAGGATGCCCATAGGGCCAGGGGGTGAAAACTACAGCTTTAACTTGATTCACCTGTTCCAAAGAGAAAGAGCCTTCGGGTGGCCACCCTGTCTGGAAATTGGGCCACTCTGCTGAGCAGAGTTTGCCACTTTCCATTTTTTACTCCTACTGAAAGGTTATGGGCCCTGGTCTTAACTTCAGCCCAATGATCTATAGTCAACGACAAGGGGGTGGTCACAGTCTGTCCCATCGTCAGGTTGTCACGGAAAAGACTGGTTAAGAGAGAGACAAACAGAACCCAGAGAAGTGAGAGAAAGATAAGACAAAAATGGCCGCCGCGAGTCCGTCCAAGAACAAAAAAGGCTTCAGATGCGAGCTGCGTCAGGTGCTCCGCCTGATTCGGATGAAGGGGGGTTGAATCGAGCCCTCCTTCCAGATTGATGTCCTGGGCGTCCCCAAGGATCGTCACAGACCTGCCTCCCAGGCAGGTTTCCAGAAAATTCAGAAAATCAGAGATGGACAGATGCCTGAGTGGAACCTTATTTCTGCTGCGGAGAGAGGATAGAAGAAAAAGTCACTGAGGATAGCCATCAAAAATCCTACCGGGAGTGGTGGCGGTCAGTTGGGCTTATGGTATGCTTTTGGAACTGTTTATGTGCCTGCATTGTTGCACGGAAGTTTTCTTGCTGGGGGCGGGCACCCTAGAGGTTTCTAGCCCGTTCCATGACCCCCTTATCCTGTCACAGTAGTTTTCAAGTGGCAGGCGCCCTAATGGCTTTTAAGTGCCTGACCCGTGCCCACAGGGAAAATTTTAGGCCACATCCTCAGTTGAGAAAGATTTTAGGGGAATTTCACCCCATCGGGCTCTAGTTACTGAGGCTCACTTGTTGCAGGGCCTTCAAAGTCTGCCAGAGAGTGGCCCTGGCCAGGACTTATCAATTGCCTCCACAACCGTTCGCCTGTTCACTGAAACTCTGAAAAAAAAAGAGTCAAGGACAGATCAGAAAAGAAAAGGAAAGGGAGTGAAAGCAGAGCAAACACGACAAGGACATACAACAAAGCTCGAGCGTACCTCCGAATCCTGGAGTCAGGGGGATCTGAGATGAGCGAGGGATCCCGGATGAGCCCCCAAATGTTAGACCTTACGGTCTTTTCCTAGGACCCGTCGCTCCAAAGATCACCAAAACTCGGATTCGATGCAAACAGCAGGAGGATTTATTGGGCCAGCGCGCCGGAGTTCAGTCACCTCCAGGGAGGAACGAACCCCGAACAGTCGTTATAGAGCCGTTTTTAAGCACAAAAACCACAAACAGGTACAGCTAGGGTGAGGACAGTCTGATTGGTGCGCAGGTCTTAACCTTTACAGGTATAGGCTCATTTGTTATCAGGTCGAAATGGCTGGTCGGGCCACATTCTGATGGTTAGCTGTTTCCTGGAAAAACAATTTTGTTTTGGAAAGTCCCCGAAGGAAAAATAACCCCTGAGAGAGCATAAAGGCCACATTCCATGAGATAAGAACCTGCTCTCAAAGGTTTAGCAAAAATTTAACTTTTCCTCTCAATACCCCAATAAGCATAATAGAATGTATGATTCCATTCGGATACACAGATAATTAGGGTATTCTTTTTAGGCAAAGGAGAGTCTAGGTAGGAGCCCTGGGTCTTTTCCATCCTGGGGCTCTAGTTTTCCAGTTGGTATGTCGTTTCCATAGATACTGGGCATCCAGCTCAAAGTCCGCAGTCCAGCCCAAGATGGAGCCTGTTCTGTCTCCTCCTTCGGTGTAACTTCCTGTCGATCCAGGGGTTAAGACTCCACACTCCCAATGCAGGGGGAAAGGGTTTGATTCCTGGCCAGAGAACTAGACCAGATGCAGCCAAAAAATAAAAAGGAGTCATTGTGGAATCTGAATCCCAAGACCAGACACATGGTTTAGTTAAAAAACCTAGTGAACAAGACAAGAGCGAAGTCAAGTTCAAATGTTCCCAGCTGTTTTGTTTCACTGGAGCCTGGGACTTGATGCATGACACGAGCTGCTCTCCCTGGGCTTCCCAGGCGGTACTGGTGGTAAAGAATCCACCTGCCAATGCAGGAGACATAAGAGACACGGCTTCCATCCCTGAGTCAGGAAGATACCCTGGAGAAGGGAATGGCAACCCACTCCAACATTCTTGCCTAGAGAATCCCGATGGACAGAGAAGCCTGGCGGGCTGCAGTCCTTAGAAGTGACACACACACACACACGCACACACACACACACACACACACACACAGCCTCTATCCCTGGATGGTCAGACATAAAGGACCCAGTCTGCGGGATGGTGTGGTTGTTTCTAGAAAGAAGTTTTGGGCAACTACAGTTTTTAGAAATATTTTTTTGTAAGAAATAACATGTCACAGAATGTGAAATTTCCAGGGCATCAGCTCATTTTGTAGCAGCAGTCAGATGATGGACATGACCCACCTCTTTCTCAATTTCGATGCTGGATATGAAAATTAAAATTGTAATTTTTTTAACTGAAAGAACCCCTGGAGACAGTGATGCAGTAGTCAATTTATAGATGTGAGGGTTTAAATAGCCACGACCTAAGAGAATTATAGCCATGTTGACACATTGAAAGACACCCCTTTCTCTTTGACTCAGCATGGGTGAGCACACTAAATACAGAGATTATTCAGTTTTACAGGAAAATCATAGTGTTGTATGAATACCGAGGAGTAGCAAGCTTTGGGAGCCTGGAAAATTCTTCAAAGTGGAGTGCTTGCTAATGAAACTGTTTAGGAAAAATTAAGGAAGTGAGACAAAGCAAATGATTTTCTGTTTTTCAAAATGATAAAGCAGGCTCAGTTGACTGTATACTTACACATTTATCCACAGAGGAGGAGGAAGAACTGGGATTCATCTAGGGGACATTGGAACCCCAGCTCTGTTATTTTCAGCTGTGTTTCATTAAGCAGATGATTCAACCTCTTTGAGCCCACTTCCTGATCACTGACGCTAATGCAGAAGGTTATTCTCGCAAACAATTTATTTGAAAACATTGTGTAATTTGTAAAGATTATCAGAAATATGTCAGTATGATTGGCACTATTGTTGTTTTTAATTTTCTACTTTTGTTGGGTATGGAATCAATCTCTAAGTGAATTCAATCCAAGGTGAGCTTTTCCAAAAGGAAGGATAGGTGTAATTTGTGTATGCGGAGAAGGTGAATGAGTTGTTCTAATAGTCTCATTGTGATGGTTAATTTTATATGTTTGACTAGGCCAAAGGAAGGCCGAATAGGTGGTAAAACATATTTTCTGAGTGTGTCAATGAGGGTGCTTCTGGAAGAGATTAGCATTTGAATTGGTGGACTGAGTAAAGAAGAGCATCCTCATAAAATGAGTAGGTATCATCCAATCTGAGGGCCTGAATAGAACAAAGAAGTGGAGGCAAGGCAAATTTGCTCTTCTTGCTTGAGCTGGGACATTCATCTTCCCTTGCCCTTGGATGTTGGTGCTCCTTGTTCTCAGACCTTTGGACTTGGAGTCAGATTTATACCATTACCCTCTAATTTTCAGGCATGTGGACTCAGACTGGGACTGACACCCTTGACTTCTCAGGTGCTCAAGCCTTCGGACTCTGAGTTACACCACCAGCTTCCCTGGGTCTCTAGTTTGCAGATAGCAGATCATGGGACTTGCTGGCTTCCATAATCTTGTGAATCAGTTCCTGGAGTAAATCTCCGCTTGTGTATATCTCTATATAAACCTATTAGTTATGTTTCTCTGGAGAATCCTGACTAATATGCTCATATTGCTGATGACCTAGCATAGAGATAGCTAGCCCAAAGATCACTTAATCATTGGGCAGTATTACAAAAGATATTGGAAATCCAAAAGGAAGCCTGTTCCCCATGGCCATCCTCTATGTGTAGGACTGGTTTCTGTATCTAAGAGAAAGATTGCAGATGGGTTAGAGAAAGCTGAGAGAGAGAGACAGAAAGGGAAAGGGGAAGAAACAGCAAGTGTTACAGGGATCAGAGAATGGAGACCCTTGCATCAAATCACATAAGTAGAACTTCAGCCTGAGATGGGGCAACAGGGGGTTAAAATCTACGTGAGTAGTGAGGATTTTGTTCACCCAGCCTTCTCTATGTGCATTTATTTGATATATGAATATGGGGCAAGTTGGGGCTTCCCAGGTGGCGCTAGTGGTGAAAAATCTGCCTTCCACTGCAGGAGACACATGAGGTATGGGTTCGATCCCCGGGTCAGGAAGATTCCCTTGGAGGAAGAAAACAGCAACCACTCCAGCATTCCTGCCTGAAAAATTCCATGGGGAATTCCATTCCTCCATGGACAGAGGAGCCTGGTGGGCTCCAGTCCATGGGGTCACAAAGAGCTGGACACAACTGAGTGAGCACACACATGGGGCAGTTTTAGAGGCTGAAAAAATTTTAGAACAAATCCTTAACATAAGTGCATACACAAAAGATAGTAAACAGGAAGTTCCTCTCTCATCTGCTAATCGATCTTTGCACTTACCTCTTCTTGTTCAATCCACTCTTCATACTGTAGCTCCAGATACACTTCTAAGATGTACATCTCACCATGCCCCAAATTACACTTTTGAATATATCTACCAAAATTACATATGTGGTTTTCTTAAACTATTTGCAAAGATGTGATGATAGAAGAAGCTGAAGACAAATGTTTTGATCTCGTGTTTTACCACATTGTAGAGATATGATTGTGCCAATACTTTGCTCTAACCACGAACATAGCTAATACGTTATCTTAAACTCTAACCTTCACAGTAGTTTTGGGAACTAAAGAACAGTGGAGGGACACCTTGGGTTTCTTCTAAGCGACCATATTTCCTTTAATTTACTTCTTTCCCTTGCTAACTTAATGGACCTCAGAGTCAGTTCTGTGGGCATCCTGAAGATGTGGCTACTTGCTTTAGAGAAAGAGCCTAGGTACCAGAGAAATACATCTGTTTATGCCCTTATTACCCCTGCTTCTTTGTTACCTTCCACCTGACAGGGAGGAATGGGTGGTTCAGCTACTTTAGACAATCACAAACCAGTCTTCTTGTTGCTCTAGAAAACGTCTGGCATAGATTTCTTCTGAACATCACATAACCACCAAGCCACAGGGTGTATACTAGACTGAGGTTCATTGATGCTTCTATCTCCCATTTCAAATTAGACGCAGCTTCCTTATTTAAACAGGCTCATCAGAGAGTTGAACAATGGCCATCAGAGGAAAGCACTGTCCAAATAATAACCCATTAGCAATGTAACATGCTTGAAATTGGTTGTGACACTTTAAAAATGATTTGAGCCCCTGCCCCACGTAAAGACAATTTCTTTTTCCCGGAGAAACTATAGTCTAACTGAATAAGTCACACCTCCACCTCTTGAAAGAGGAATAGGAATATACAATTTCTTGAGCTGAGTTGTGTCTGACTCTTTGTGACCCCATGGGCTGTATGTAGCCTGCCAGGCTCCTCTGTCCATGGGGATTCTCCAGGCAAGAATACTAGAGTGGGTTGCCATGCCTTCCTCTAGGGGATCGTCCCAACTCAGTACCTTAACTAGGTACAGAAGCATCTTCTCTCTCCATTTGTTCTCGTACGTTGCTCTTGTTCCAAATGCTGGACCCTCAGGTTCTTGGTGAGAGGTGGTGTGAGCTCTGCCACTTGTTCCTTTCCTAACCTTTCCTTCCCGCAGATCGAAAGTTCTAGAAAGGCTGAGTAGCTTGTTTTACTCCAGTGAAGCCAAACTCCCAACAAGTTACATTCATGACAGTTCTTTCTCCCTCCGGGGCTTCTTTTCACTCTTCTCTGTTGAGAACTTGTTCTTTCTTTCTTAATGCAGTTGTAACTTATTTATTTATTGGCTGCACCAGGTCTTTGCTACTACGCACAGACTTTCTTTAGTTGCAGCGAGTAGGAGCTACTTTCCAGTTGCGGTGTGCAGGCCTTTCGCTGCAGTGGCGTTTCTTGTCATGGACCCATGGACCATGGGCTCGGGAGTGCGCAGGCTTCCAGTAGCTGTGGCTCATGGGCTTAGTTACCCCGAGGCACGTGGGATCTCAGTTTCCAGAGCAGGGATCAAACCGTATGCCCTGCATTGGCAAGCAGAGTCTTAACCATTGGACCACCAGGGAAGTCCCTGGCATCCTTCTTTCAAGCAGGTTCAGCCCACAACTCAAGCCTGCTGCCTAGACTGAGCTTTTTCCTCCTTTACTATATGGAAAGCCAATAGTTTATTTCCTGGTTTGGAAGATCTTTTCTTCCCCACAAGTTTTAATATAAAGCAAACTATGTTTCTTTAAATTATTTACTTTCCTCTTGATTTTCTGATATCTCAGTTCTAGAGGTTAAGTGATGGTTAACTGTTGGCATACTAAATCATGAAGACTCTATTTCTGAGGTTTTTTGGCTGCTATGAACAATCACACTCTTTTCTGTCAGTTGCCGATTTCTTCTTTCACAGTGATTAAACCTGCATTTTTAGTCTCTGGATTCCACGACCATCGTTCAGTGTCTATCAGTTGTTCACTGAGTCAACTTAAAAATATATGGTACAGGGGTTCATAGAGAAGCTGTGGCAAGCTATAGAAATTTCTAGGTGAGTCTTGCCTCAGGTGTTTCCTTGAACCTGAATGCAAGTATTCAAAATATGTAAGGAAAAAAAAAATGAGATTGCAACTTTTTTTTTTCTTTTTTGCTAATTCTAGCATTGACAGTCCCAAAGCCAGTAACTACCATACATTTATAATCTTATTCTGAAACAGAGACGTGGAAGATAGACTTCAGAGCAATCATTCCTAGGTTGCTTCAGAGGGGCACTGAGATAGCTTATAAAAACCCTGGAGACACTGAGACTATGGAAGAGGTGTTGTAGGTGTTGGCAGCTTTGATGTGGGAATACCAGAAGTCCTTAGAGTAGGAAATGACAGCTTGTTCCAATGTTCTTGCCTGGGAAATCCCATGGACAGAGGAGCCTGGTGGGCTACTGTCAATGGGGTCACAAAAGACTTAGTGACTCACAACGACAAGAATCAGAAGTCCTAGGGTCACATGCAGATTTTTAACTGGACAGTCATGGCAAGTGAAGGTCAGTGGGGTGCTAATGAATCATTAGGATAAGATTGTATCCTGGGTCTCCTTGAGTGACAGTTAACTATCTATGGAGAATATGACTTCTCAAAATAGCACCTCTCTCAGCATTTGAGTGACCTTGGGAGTATCAGAAGCTGAGATGAACACAGGGACCCATGTATCTATCTGCAACAATGAACAGGATGGTATTACTATAGGTGGTGCTGAGTAGGTCACATTTTCCAGAAGGGCAATCACCTGGGTGAGCTTTCCAGGTGGCTTAGTGGTAAAGAATCTGCCTGCCAGGGCAGCAGACACGGGTTCAACCCCTGAGTTAGCAAGATCCCCTGGAGAAGGAAATAGAAACCCACTCCAGCATTCTTGCCTGGAGAACCCCATGGAGGAGCCTAGTGGGCTAGAGTCCACAGGGTTGCGAAGAATCAGATACAACTTAGCGAAAAAACAACAAGGTTCGCCTGGGCCCAGCTATACAATTAAGAGTGAAATTCAGGCTTCAGCAAGGTTTCTGCCTAGTAATGTGGGGATTGAAAATGTCAAGATATTAAAAGTAAGTACCTGATAAAGTTGATCATTTATGCTGGTGTGAACTAAATTTAGCATCTGTTCTAGGCTATAGATGACCTCAACTATGGGCATTTCAGAGAAGAAGGGACATAGAAGAAGGCATTCCTTAAAGTGAAATTTTCCTGTTAAGGAAGGGTCTCTAAGGAGTTCCTTGGTGGTGCAGTGGTTAGGTCTTGGCACTTTTACTGCCATGGCCTGGATTCAATTCTTAGTTAGTACCCCCTCCCCCAAAATAAAGGAATGGACTCTAGTGCCAAACTGGAGATACTAGTCTTTCCCAAATAGGGCACGTTTGAAGCAGAACTGGGTAAGCCAGTGTTGCTGTTGTTCAGTTGCTCAGTCATGTCTGACTCTTTGTGACCGCGTGCACTGCAGAATACCAGGTTCCCTGTCTTCACCATCTCCTGGAACCTGCCCAAACTCATGTCCATTGAGTCAGTGATAACATCCAGCTATCTTGTTCTCTGTAGTCCCCTTCTCCTCCTGCCTTTGATCTTTCCTGTCATCAGGGTCTTTTCAAATGAGTCAGTTCTTTGCTTCAGGTGGCCAAAGTATTGGAGTTTCAGCTTCAGCATCAGTCCTTCCAATGAATTTTCAGGACTGGTTTCCTGTACGATGGACTGGTTGGGTCTCCTTGCAGTCCAAGGGACTCTCAAGAGTCTTCTCCAACACCACAGTTCAAAAGCATTGATTCTTTGGCACTCAGCTTTCTTTATAGTCCAACTCACATCCATACATAACTACTGGAAAAACCATAGCTTTGACTAGATGGACCTTGGTTGACAAAGTCATGTCTCTGCTTTTTAATACACTGTCTAGCTTGGTCGTAGCTTTTCTCCGGGGTCTATGGCCTCCAAATGGCATGGACAAGCAGCCTCTGAAACTAAAGAGTGCTGACCACATGAGCTTGGGTGGTAAACATCTCAGCACTAGGCTGTGTGCACAGGGGATTGATGATCAGGAAAGACTCCTGTACTCCCTGGTGCTGTATCATTACCCTGGTGTTTGGCATAACCCCATGTTGGGAATTCTCAAGGATTACTGAAATTTAATTTTTCATTTGCCTGAGAGAATGGCTAGACAAGATTGGTTTGATTTCATTCAAACAGGAAATATAATAAATCTTGAATATCTGTATGTGGACTTTGAGTTATAACTGGTACTCTGTGATAGAAAAGTCAAGTGTAATAAGAGTTTATAATGATGGCCCTGGCTTCTTGTGGGTAGTCAAGGAAGGCGTCTCTGAGGAAGTGACATTGAAGCTGAACATTGAAGGGTGCATAGGATTTAACCAGCTGAAGAGGGGAAAGGATGAATGAAAATCCTTGAGACAGGAAGTAACTTGATGTCTTCTGTGATCTAAAAGAAAGCTGGTGAGGGTGGTGTGTAATGGACAAATGGGAGAGTATCCCCATATGAAGGAGATGTGTTTGGGGTCAGATTATGTAGAATTCTACAATGATAGGCAGAGGTCATATCTAAAATGTCCTCTGGAAGGTTCATGAAGAATGATTTGAATTGAATGAGTACAATCAGTTTAGTTCAGTTCAGTTGCTCAGTTGTGTCCAACTCTTTGCGACCCCATGAATTGCAGCACGCCAGGCTTCCCTGTCCATCACCAACTACTGGAAATTACTCAGACTCATGTCCATCGAGTCAGTGATGCCATCCAACCATCTCATCCTCTGTTGTCCCCTTCCCCTACTGCTTTCAACCATTCCTAGCATCATGCTCTTTTTCAATGAGTCACTTCAGGTGGCCAAAGTATTGGAGCTTCAGCTTCAGTATCAGTCCTTCCAATGAATATTCAGGACTGATTTCCTTTAGGATAGACTGGTTGGATCTCCTTGCAGTCCAAGAGATTCTCAAGAGTGTTCTCCAACATCATAGCCCCAAAACATCAATTCTTTGGTGCTCAGCTTTCTTTATAGTCCAACTCTCACACCCATACATGTCTACTGGAAGAACCATACCTTTGACTAGACATACCTTTGTTGACAAAGTAATGTCTCTGCTTTTGAATGTGCTGTCTAGGTTGGTCATAGCTTTTCCTCCAAAGAGAAAGCATCTTTTAATTTCATGGCTGCAGTCACCACCTGCAGTGATTTTGGAACCCCCCCCAAATAAAGTCAGCCACTGTTTCCATTGTTTTCCCATCTATTTCCTATGAAGTGATGGGACCAGATGCCATGATCTTAGTTTTCTGAATGTTGAGGTTTAAGCCAACTTTTTCACTCTCCTCTTTCACTTTCATCAAGAGGCTCTTTAGTTCTTCTTCACTTTTTGCCATAAGGGTGGTGTCATCTGCATATCTGAGGTGATTGATATTTCTCCTGGCAATCTTGATTCTAGCTTGTGTTTCTTCCAGTCCAGCATTTCTCATGATGTACTCTGCTTATAAGTTAAATAAGCAGGGTGACAATATACAGCCTTGAAGTACTCCTTTCCCAATTTGGAACCAGTCTGTTGTTCCATGTCCAGTTCTAACTGTTGCTTCTTGACCTGCATGTGGATTTCTCAGGAGGCAGGTCAGGTGGTTTGATATTCTCATCTCTTTAAAAATTTTCCACAGTTTGTTGTCATCCACACAGTCAAAGGCTTTGGCTTAGTCAGTAAAACAGAAGTAGATACAGATGAGTACAACAGTCCAGTAGGAAAGTGATAGTTGCTTTTGCACAAATAATGACGCAGTGATGTAAAGACATCAGTAGATTTAAGATCTCTCCTGACAATGCAATTGACAGTACTGAGTTGAGGAAGAAGCTATTTAATACAACCCCCAAGTTTTTGGCATGAACCAATAGATCTGTGGAATTTCCATGAGCTAAGAGAAGAAACTTTTCATGAGGAACAGATTTCATGTGTGAGGAGGGGGATAGTAAGAATGCAGTTCTGGACTTTTGTGTTGGAGAAGTCAGTGAAATAGCCAAATGAAGATATTTTATATGATTATGAAGCAAGGGGGAGAGGTCTGAATTGTAGATATGCTTTGAGAAATGTCAACCTAGCGATGCTATTTTAGCTAGAGAGATGGATGAGACTCTCCAGGGGTTAAAGTGCATGAGAAGAGAAGACAATCTAGGATTAAGCCAGTGGAACTCCAACATTTAGAAACTCATAGAAGAAGTGGGTCTACCAAAAGAAACTAAAAATAAGGCAGAAGAGCCATAGAAGCAGAAGGAAAACCAAGAGACTGTTTGCAGAGAAGCTTAAGGGAAGAGGGTGGGTCAAAGAGAGACTAGTACTCTGCCATGATGGCACAAAAGCAGCCTAAGATCATATGTAAGTGAATAACCCTTGTTTCAATTAAACTTTATTAGAAAACATGCTGTCGTTGGCCAGCTCTTGGCACAGAGGACTACTGACTAGTCTGGTAAGGTGAGAACTGAGCTGTTCATTTATTTAGCTGCAGTAGGATCACCATTGTCCTTATTAAGATAATTTTTAGTTAATTTGTGGGAGCAAAGACTCTGTTGGTATCTACCAAAGGAAGAATGGGAGTTAGAAAGTGGAAGCAATTTATAATTTGTTCTGATGAAATATAATTTTGAAGGAAAGATAATTAGGGCAGTAGAAAGAATGAGATAGGGGGCTATGAAAAAAAAATTGTTTTGTTTGCATTTTTAAAAGAAACTAGAGTGAGCAGAATGATCCAGAAGAGTGGAGTAGAAAGTTCCCCAAGAAAATAGAATTGGAGGAGATCCAGAGTAATATCGAGAATTTGGTTTTTGAACACTTCTTCCTTTGTAACAGGAAGAAATGGGAAGGTGACTACAAGTGTCCTGAGTTGTGGTTAGTTTGATGAGAATATGAGGACATTTGCTTCTGACAACTTCTATTTTCTACTTTTCTTTATGAAAGAAAATTTGAGAAGTAAGAAAAACTATTGTAAAGATATTTGCTATCAGTGGGACACTGGGGGAAGGGAGAAAGATAAAAATGATTCAAAATTGGAGAAATTTGTATCACATATAACAGAGTTCTCTTAATTCTGTTTCCATTGTTTGGCCATTTAGGATATTCTGTTTTCTGAGGTTTTTAAAAAAGTGATATATTGCACTCTTTTTGCAACAAAGTAATTCTATTTGTATTTGTTTCCTTAGGATAGAGTCTCAGGAAAAAAAAAAGTTTTCTTTTTCTATTCTTAAAGAACTACTTTAAATTTTTAAAAAGTAATACCCTCTTCTGTTAAATTAGTATATGTATAACTGAATTACTTTGCTGTACATAAGAAATCAATGCAACATGATAAATCAATTATACTTCAATAAAATAAATTTTAAAAAGTTCTAGGACTCCAAAATATTCATTTAGCAGAAAAAAGCTGATAATAACGGCCTAAGAATACTGCAATTTTCTAGATACGTAATCCAGTATAAATTACTGGACTTAAAAAGCTTCCATTTCCTGAATTTGATGTACCAACACCGCCAGTGGAAGTTCACTCAGTCTGAAAGAATCCTAAGTGGAAGCAGCAGTCGGATCCAATTAATCTTCTTACTAGGATTTTGGATTGATGAGGTCTGTATAAATTCCTTGAATCCATGGGGATTGTCTTCACTACCATCATTAAGAAATTTATCAATAAGAAAATTAGAAGACAGGATTCAGCGACTAATCCTACAAATAATTAGTGTTTTCATTTTTTGGAGCAAATTAATAAGTCTAAAAAATGTTCACATCCTTCCCAAGCTAAAGCATTCGGTCAGGCTTGATGATTTAATTCAGTCTCTTGTTCATTTTCTAATTAAAAAAGATTTTGTATTTTTTTTCCGCCAAATTTAATTCATTCAGCCCTTTACTCATTCATTCAGTCAACTCTTACTGAACATCTACTGGCCCCTCGACCAGTCCCAAGGGAGACACAGATGGTAAACTCCATCTTCCCTTATAAGGTGCCTATGTTTTGTGGGTAGGAGAGGTGCGCAAGCAGAAAATGTCACAAAAGTGTGGTAAGTACAGTGATAGAAACATGCACACAGCATCATGGAAGCCTCAAGGAAGGGGCCAGGTGAGAACGGGCCAAAGTCCTCCCCGGAGGCAGAAATCGTAATGCGTGGGCCAAGGTTTACAGGACAAGGATGTTTGTCAGCCGAGGGGTGTAGCTGGTGCCAGAATATCGAATAACTTCCTTGGTTTAACCCCAAATCAGCAGTGTCCCTGGGCCCTGATGACACAGTGAAGGTGGTCCCTACTCTGCTTCTTCCTCTCCTCCTCCTTTTCTTTCTTCTTCTTTTACTTAATTAAAAAAATTAAAAAATATTTATTGCGCTGCGTAGGGTCTTCGTTGAGTGGCACAGGCTCTTCCTTATGAACACATGGGCTTCTCCTGTTGCACTGTGTGGGTTTAATTGCCTGCCTACTTGTGGGATCTTAGTTCCTGGATCAGGGATAGAGCCCACAACCCCTGCATTGGAAGGTGGGTTTTTAACCACTGGGCCAGCAGGGGAGTCCCTTTTCTTTGAAATCTGTGATTATTCTGAACATTTCCACAGTAATTTAACAGCAAGAAGTTATACACTTTTGATGTGTTTCCAGGGCACTTTCTCACTTTTTTTCCTAGAAGACGTTTCCATTTACCTATTCATCCTAGATTGTTACTTTAGTCTTCTCACTGGTCTCTTTAAACCATTCATATCACTGTATCAACTCCTATGATGTGATGGGACATCTCCCCAAAATGCAGATTTGATCACTTTGTCATTTAAAACTCCACATTCACTTCTCATTATCATAATCTGGATCCTTAGCAAATTTCCATGCGAATTCTTCCTCCTTCTGTAAGTATGAGGAGGAGGCTCGATGTTACGTTCTATTCGTAAACTTACTGCTGCTGCTGCTGCTGCTTCAGTCGTGTCCAACTCTGTGTGACCCCATAGATGGCAGCCCACTAGGCTCCTCTGTCCCTGGGATTCTCCAGGCAAGAACACTGGAGTGGGTTGCCATTTCCTTCTCCAATGCATGAAAGTGAAAAGTGAAAGTGAAGTTGCTCAGTTGTGACTCTTAGTGACCCCATGGACTGCAGCCCACCAGCCTCCTCCGTCCATGGGATTTTCTAGGCTACAACTTAAACTATTTACTTAAAAAACTTTTTTCCTTTTCTTTGATACAAAAAGTATCGTGCTTTTGTTTGTCACTTATCAGTATCCTGGAAACTGTTCTGTATGGGTTCATNGACTCTTAGTGACCCCATGGACTGCAGCCCACCAGCCTCCTCCGTCCATGGGATTTTCTAGGCTACAACTTAAACTATTTACTTAAAAAACTTTTTTCCTTTTCTTTGATACAAAAAGTATCGTGCTTTTGTTTGTCACTTATCAGTATCCTGGAAACTGTTCTGTATGGGTTCATATAGCCTTTTGCATTGTTGTTTAAGGCGGTATAGTAAGTACTTCATAACATGAATGTAGTTCATTCAGCTAGATCTCTATTCATGAAAATTTTAGTTTCTCATCTTGTGCTGTTATAATCAATACTTCAATAAATCATCTTCAATAATTAAAAGCTTCTGCACAACAAAGGAAACTAAGCAAGGTGAAAAGACAGCATTCTGAATGGGAGAAAATNGGCCAGGAAAGCCCAGTAACAGTTCATATCCAGTTAAATCTCTCAGTAATCCGAGGCAGGTGCTACTTTTGTTCCCTACATTGTAGATGGAGAAACTGACGCTCAAAGAGGTTAAGTGACTCACTCAAGGCCAGTAAGTGCAGAGTCAGGATTCCAGCCCAGATGTAAACTGGCCCAGTGTGAAATAAATCTCACAGGGCCTGGCACCTAGTAACTGCTCACTGCGTGAAGACTTCTATGAATAATTCTGGCTTGCTTTCTGCCTTATTCTCTGAGACAGATAATCACTTGATAAGTAATCACTCCCTAGCAAATGCTTGGGGTGGGGGGTGAGCAGACCCCAGGGGAAGAGACTGGACCCTTCTCTCATCTGGCAGGGGCTCAGGAAGTGTTCAGCCCAACTCTGGGTTGCAGAGACACAAGAATTTGGTCCCTGGAGAAGCCTGAAATGCCTGTCCTCCTTCCCAGTGATGGCCCCTCCTGACTCCCTGGAAGTTCTGTCTTAGGTGTGACTCACACTCATCTCACAGGTGCTCTTCATGTAAGTTTTAGTTTTAATTTAAAAATACATCTTTATTATCAACCTTCAAAGACTGCCTTGTGGCTCACCAAATGAGCACCGGGCTTCATGTTTATGTCCTTTTTCAGCTGGACTAATAGACCATGAGAACTCCATCACTTGCTCTTTCTTATCTGTAGCCTTTGCTACTTACAACCAGAACTGCTCACTGTTCTGAGTAGTCACGGTACATCTAAGTCACCAAAATTTCCCTACTGATCCTTCTGTCAGAATATCCTTTCTGGGAATTCCCTGGTGATCCAGTAATTAGGACTCTGCTATTTCACTGCTTCAGAGAAGGCAATGGCACCCCACTCCAGTACTCTTGCCCAGAAAATCCCGTGGATGGAGGAGCCTGGTAGGCTGCAGTCTATGGGGTCACGAATGACGGAGCAACTTCACTTTCACTTTTCACTTTCATGCATTGGAGAAGGAAATGGCAACCCACTCCGGTGTTCTTGCCTGGAGAATCCCAGGGATGGGGGAGCCTGGTAGGCTGCTGTCTATGGCGTCGCGCAGAGCCAAACACGACTGAAGCGACTTAGCAGCAGCATTTCACTGCTTAGGGCTCAGGTTCAGTCCCTGGTTGGAGAATTAAGGCCCTACAAGTCGTGTAGTGCAGCAAACAACAACAAAACAACAAAAAAAATTCTGTCTCATCTTTTTCAGGCACAATCCTGTCCCTGTTTCAAAGCCAATCTCAAATACTACCTCCTCCAAAGAAATTTTCTTGACGTCTGTGTCTAACATAACCAGTATACATACACTGGGAACTTAAATATTCATTGCATACGTGAATGAATGAACTCCAACCAAAATGTTCTCCCCTTCCTTGTCATCTCCAGATATTTTTTATAGCCTTTGTTGTTTAAATAATAGACTTCAATTAATTAAAGTTTCTTTTTAGCCATTTTAAGTTTATGGGAAAATATTCTTTATATAAGGGAGCACACTGTCAACATCATTCTGAAGCTTGCTGTTTTGGATTAATCTCTCTTGGAGATCTTTCTATATCCCCAGTGTTCAGAGGGGAGTCCCAGGGATGGCGGAGCCTGGTGGGCTGCCCTNTGACTTCAATTAATTAAAGTTTCTTTTTAGCCATTTTAAGTTTATGGGAAAATATTCTTTATATAAGGGAGCACACTATCAACATCATTCTGAAGCTTGCTGTTTTGGATTAATCTCTCTTGGAGATCTTTCTATATCCCCAGTGTTCAGAGGGGAGTCCCAGGGATGGCGGAGCCTGCTGGGCTGCCCTCTATGGGGTCGCACAGAGTCGGACACGACTGAAGTGACTTAGCAGTATTCAGATCTTCATTCATTGGCTTCATTCATTCAACAAATTATTAAGTGTCACTTGTATGTCAGGCACTGTGAGAGATGCTTGGGATATGAAATTGAACAAAATAGACAAACCCATTGTCCTTGGAGAGCTGGTTTTCCTTCTGATGGAGCAAGAGGGACAGTAAAGAATAAGGGAATCATTCAGTATGTTAGAGGATATGCTCTGTAGAAAAAAGAGAGCGGATGAGGGGAAGGTGGAGTGGGAAAGGACCAGCACAGAGCAGGGTGCAGAGTGCAGGGCGCCTGTAGAGCCACTTCAAGGGAATCTCAGGCCAGGGAACTGGCAGGACTGTACCATCACCCAAAGCACCGGAGCCCCATTGCTTGTTGCCTATCATTTACCATCAAGAACAGCGCTGTAACAGACACTGTGGCAATCTGTCTTTTTGCCCATGTGTGAAATATCTGTAGAATCAATTCCTGGCTGCTAACTACAACATACTTGAGAACAATCACCCAGTTGCTCTCCAAGGATGCTGTGCCAGGACCATGAATCCCCTGCAAAGCGCTGCCCCGGGTGATCTCAAACAGGTAGACACTTCTGTCAGGCCAGGAGGTCGCTCACATTCCAACGGGAGAGTTTCCAGGGAAGACTTCAGCTGATTCACGGCGGATCCCCCAGAGTTTCACTCGTAGTGTCTTTCTGGGTGGACGTGGCTTTCCTGACGGTTGATGGGCAAATGGATTAGGGGTTGGAGGCGCCGCTGCCGTTACTCAGGAAAGCCACGAGGGGGCGCAGGAAGCCCCAAACTCCAGAGATGTAACTTGCAAAGGGCATCTTGAGGTTTAGGATGTTCTCACTGGGGGTGTGTGTGTGCGCGCGTGTGTGTGTGTGTATGTGTGTGTGTGTGTGTGTGTGTGTTGTTGGGCGGGGGGGTCTTAAATGCCATGGTGAGAAAAAGGTGGGCGATGGAAAGAAGCAGAAAGATCAGAGGAGAAGGAGATGCAGGAGGAGAAGGTTAGGGGAAGAGGCCTCCAAGGGTGTCTCGTGATCAGTTATGGATTTGTTTGCTCCCAGTTCAGCCGACCAGGTGCAGACCTCATAAAAATGAATGCTATCTCATAGCCCTAAATTGAACTCAGGAGTGCAGAACAGACTGGAGAGAAAGTCAGAGGATAAATATGTACAGTATGATGATTCCGTTTGCATAATATATATATACTGTGCTTAGTCGCTCAGTCATGTCTGACTCTTTGTGACCCCATGAACTGTAGCCCTCTGGGGGCTACATGGACAGGCTCCTCTGTCCATGGGGATTCTCCAGGCAAGAATACTGGAGTGGGTTGCCATGCCCTCCTCTAGGGGATCTTCCCAACCCAGGGATTGAACCCTGGTCTCCCAAACTGCAGGCAGATTCTTTACCATCTGAGCCACCAGGGAAGCCTATCCCTTCTCCAAGGATCTTCCAAGCTCAGGAATTGAACCAGGGTCTCCTGCATTGCAATCGGATTCTTTACCAGCTGAGCTACCAGGGAAGCCAATATGTGTATATATATACATATATTCCCCACAAATAAAAGCTACATATTCTTAGGGCTGTGTGTGTGTTTACCACATATATAGCCATAGGAAAAAATCTGGAAAGATAAATTTTAAGTTGACAATAGTGAGGACTTCCTCAGTGGTCCAGGGGTTAATGCAGGAGGCTTGGGTTCAATCCCTGGTAGGTGAGCTAAGGTCCCATATGCCATGGGAGCAGAAAAAACTGTAAAAACATAATAAAATAAAAAAAATAAATCGACGATAGGAGTTATCTTTGGGATTGTGTATATGTGTGTAGAGGGGCGTCAAGGAATAGGAAGGGGAATGGGAAATGATCAAAGAGGACTTTCAGAGTTAACAGAAGTATTTTACTTTTCTAGGAATCTGTAACCCTGTTAGCTGTGTAACCTAAAATTAAAAATTACTTAAGAAAACAATGGAGAAGAAGAAAAAAAAGAAACATCCAATGCCATCTTATCGGTGCAGCAATAGCAGTTTTCCACACAGCTCAGGGGAGGCGAGAGCCTCCTCCGCTCTGCTGAGAGTGTCCCTAGGGCTTCCTTTCCTCTCCTTGGCTCTGTCCTGTGCAGGGAGCAATAACAGCTCAAGGTGAACCAGAAGTTAAAGGTGGGGGAATTGTGGCACCATCTGAATGGGGTAAAGATAGGGGAGCGTATCCTCTGCTCAATTTGGAAGAACTGAGCTGGAATGGGAACAGTGCAGGAGACTTGAGATGCAGGTTCAGTCCCTGGAGGAGGGCATGGCAACCCACTCCAGTATTCTTGCCTGGAGAATCCTATGGACAGAGGAGCCTGGTGGGCTACAGTCCATGGGACCAAAAAGCCTTGGACATGGCTGAAGCGACACAGCACGCATGTGGCCAGTGGGTCACTGCGGACTGACCTCTACTGGACACCCTGGTGCAGGATTTCGGGAGTGAAGGGAAGTGGAAATTCCAGCCAAGATGGGATAGAGATTTTCTATCCAGCCAAGTAGGGAAGGTGTGGACTAATTTGGAATGTATGAAAGCTGAGGCAGCCTGATGCCTCCTAAGAATGTAGTAATGCCAAGGATGGGTTCCCTACATTTAGGGAGGCTGTGGGGAATTTCGTGCAATACCCAATTGGAAAACAACACGGAGATGAGACCTCAACCATAGGTAGGCCTCAGTATTTTCATCTGTAAAATGGGTGAAGGGTGGAAATCTGGCCACTCTATACCTTCCACTGTCTGTTTTTTTTTTTTTTTTCCCCATTCCAGGGGTCATATTCAATGAAGGGGGCGACAGAGGATGAGATGGTTGGATGGCATCATTGACTCAATGGAGATGAGTTTGAACAAACTCTGGGAGATAGTGGAGAATAGGGAAGCCTGGCGTGCTGCAGTCCACGGGGTCAAGAGTAGAACACGACTGAGTGACTGAACAAGGGCAATTCTTTATGGCCCTCAACCTGAAGATTTGCAGTTCCAATCATTAGCCACGAGAGGGCGCCTTCTGACAGATTTGGGGGAAAAAACAAACCCAAACAAAACCAGTCTGATCTGATGGGGAACCTGAGACTGAGGGGTTTTTCCTCACTTTATCTGCTCTTTCATATGACTGCTGATTGGGATTAACTCTGCCCCTGCACCAGGGATAGAGCAAGGAACAGAGTCTGAAATGAAGCTGCTCTCTCCCCTCTCAACTCCTGTTTTTCCCACACTGCACATCCGATCTCTCAGCAGACCCTGCAGGATAGAGTCTGGCCACTCTGTCCCTTCCACTGCCACCACTCCGTCTGGCCTCCTTTGCGAAGTGCTTGGACTCTGCAGTCGTCTCCTCCCTGGCCATCCTACTTCACCTGCTCCCGCCCTTCACATCATGACTCAGAGCCTGTCCTGCCTCTGCGCAGATCCCTCCCCGCAGGGCTCTGGCCATTCCTCCCTGTGGGCCCACCACGTGAGGTCCTGCCCCCATCACACCGAGCTTGGCTTCCTCCCTCCCGACTCTCAACTGCAGCCACACTGGCCTCCCTGCTGTTGCTCACCCGGCAGACTCTGCCCTAGGGCCTTTGCCCTTGCTGTTCCCTCAACCCTGGGCTCTGAGGCAACCCCAGGCCCCTTCCTCCCTTTATTGAGGCCTCTGCTCAATCCCAGCCTTCAGAGGTGACCCCTTAGTAAAGCAGCCCGGTCGCCGTCCCTGTCTCCCTCCACGTGCTGCTCCCGCTTTCCTCACTGTGCCCTTGATGCCGGGTTACATCCTGTCTTCTTATGTATCATCCCTGGCCTCCGACTCCCACCAGCCTCAGCTTGACCAGGGTGGGGACCGTGTCTGATTTGTTTCTGGCTGAGGCCCTAGTATCAAGTTTGTGCCTGACACACAGATAAGCTCAGGAAGTATCTGTTGACTGTGAAAGAGGAGAGCTTGAGGAGGGACAGCTGGGCCCCAGAGTAAGAGTGACCTTCGGGGGCCTGTGTGAGTGACGAGCGAGGGGGAACCTGGCTGCCGCCGCTTAAGGCAAGACCCTCTCCTGTAGGCGGTGGGGGGCACTGAGCCCTCACCCTCACTTCCTCACACATCTGGGGTCCTGTCCCCTCCCCCACCCACGACCCTGACTGGCTGGGGGTCAGAGGTCAGCTTCTGACCCTTTCTGTGCCCACAGACCTACTCTCCACCTCTTCCTCTGCAGGACCATGTCCTGGGTCCTTTAGGAAGAGCCAGGGTCAGGCCTGGGCCTCAGTTTCTCTGTCTGCCTAGTGAGCTAGACAATGAGAGGAAGCAGCCCAGGCCCAGGTCCCAAGGTGGGGGATGGTCTGGTGTGAAGGGACTGTGCCCTGCCCCTCCCCCACCCCAGGTACTGGCACACTGGCTGGGGGCCCCTGGGGACAGTAAAGCTGTTGGCTTCCTGCCTGGCCCCAAACCTGAGAGCAGATGTCCCAGGGAGGGGACAATTAGTGGTGAGGGCTCCGGAGCTGCTCAGAGAAGCAGAAGCCAGCCCTGAGGAGGAGAATCAGGGGGTCCCGGGGAAGGAGGGCCAAGCTTCCCAGATACAGGGCTGGCTTTCCTCAACCCAGAATGTTCTTCCCGCCTTATCCTGGCTTCTTTCACTCTCATGGCATGTTCACAGTTTTGGCTATACCCAGGGTCTGCCATGATGATTGTTTCTTAACGATTTTGTTTCTCTAAGTCAACCAGAAAAGATTGCTTTAGAATAATTTTAGGCACAGAGAAAAATACAGAATGACATTATGAACTACATACCCAATACCCAGATTTCAGTTCAGTTCAGTTCAGTCGCTCAGTCGTGTCCGACTCTTTGCGACCCCATGAACCGCAGCACGCCAGGCCTCCCTGTCCATCACCAACTCCCAGAGTTCACTCAGACTCACGCCCATTGAGTCAGTGATGGCATCCAGCCATCTCATCCTCGGGGGTCCCTTTCTCCTCCTGCCCCCAATCCCTCCCAGCATCAGGGTCTTTTCCAATGAGTCAGTTCTTCGCATGAGGTGGCCAAAGTACTGGAGCTTCAGCTTTAGCATCATTCCCTCCAAAGAAATCCCAGGGCTGATCTCCTTCAGAATGGGCTGGTTGGATCTCCTTGCAGTGCAAGGGACTCTCAAGAGTCTACT